>PTFA01000090.1:3746277-3758627 GCA_003342895.1 Casuarius casuarius
CCCCCCCAACCTGTTATTGCTCCTTGCATCTGGGTTAAAAGAAGTCTCACAATAAAAGCCTTTTGGGAGCCTGGGAAGATGGCATAACTTCCATAAAGTGTTAATTGACATGAATGCAAATTAACAGTTAATTGGGAGAAGAGCCAAAGGCTTCGAGTAGTGTTTGCAGAGTGTTTCCTTTCTGATACCTGTAGCTGTGGGCACTGCTTAATCTATGACAAATAAGTGGGAATCTGTCAAAATGCTACCTCCATGGAAAAAATGCATGCTGTTATGTGTGCTGTGTATGCCAGCCTTGGCATCTAGATGGAGGGAGACTTCAGTTGTTATGAGATGCTGCAGCACCTCTATCAGTACTTTCCTTCACCTGTGCCGCCTTAAGCATGGGTGCCACCAGGCTGCTGACAGCACCTTTGCCACGATGTTCTCTTTTATTGCACTACAGACTCTTCATTTCAATGAAGAGTCTTAAGTGTGGATGCATCTTTCTTTGCATCGGTTTGAGTTTTGTCTAGCTAATCATCACACTACCAAACAGCTGCTGTTGCACAGGATAGCTGATCAGTGTGCATGGAGACAAATGCTGGAATGCAGATCTTTGAAGCATAACACAAAGGACATGACTTAAGTATGAAGTTCATAACTTCTATTTTTGGTACTGCTTTTCATGGTTCATTCCTGCTGGCAGTTGGCAACAACTGGAAGGGAAGAATGAGGAGCGCACTGTAAAGCACTGTGTAAACCTCACACGTCCATATTCTGGTTTTAAGGAGTACTAGTCAAGCTACTTCCAATATTTGGAGAAGGCACAAAGAAACACTAAACCTTCTCTCTGTACTGGAGTAGGTTGGACAAAGTGCTCTTAATGCTCCTTCACCTGCATGTTTGTGTGCACCGCCTGGATGCACCTGTGAGAGTCAAGACTGCTCCATGCCTCTGGGAGTACTTGGCCTTTTACAGGTCTTCTTAATGCCTGAAAGAAGTTCTGTGGGAAGAAACTGGGATCAGAAGGGCTGCCTTTAAAAGAGGCTGTGTTCTGGCATCAGTGGGTACTTGTGAACAGACCTGGGCGTGTCTATGTGTTTGGGAGCATAATGGAAAACTATTTGACTGCCGAATTCCCATACAATAACTGAAAGGTGAGAATCTGAGCCTTAGCTAGGTTTCTAAATGCAGTTTAAAGGACACAACTGGAAAAAAAATAGAGTATATGAATTAGATAACACTTTATAATTGCAGAAGGCATTTCTGCATTAGGGGGAAAAAAAACCCTGTTTTTAAATTGCTCCAAACTTCAAAAACTCTGTAACCATACCACCTCTGCTACAATTTTCTGTGTTGTGTCAGTAATTTTGCCAGATGGTTTAGCTGTCGGGTAATGAGAGCTTATTGTTCATGATGGAATCTCTTCTGGGGAAGATGAGGACAAGGCATGAAGCTTCTACATCACTTAAATTGTGGCAAAGTGAAAATAGTGCTGCTCTCATTGGAGGATATGAATTTCATCCGTAGCACTTAAGAATTTACCTTGGATTTCTCTGGATTCCTTCTGCTAGATGATTTAAACACTTGCAATGGATAAATTAATAATCAAGTCTGTGTCAGACAGGATATCTGGATGGGGAACTCTATATGCCTGTGCTCACTAAACACAGACAATGCTAAATAATTTTAAATCAAGTTATTTTGAAGAATAACTGTGTTCAGAGTCCTTATGTTTATCTGAAAGCTATGAATTTTTATCCTAGTAGATGGAAAAAGAAGGCAATTAGGTAACCTTCAGCTTCTTTTTCTTTTCCTTGTCCTGTGCCGAGCTCTAGTAGCCACTGCTTTAAGTGTGGTGTTTAGAGAAAACATGAGGGCATTCACAGAAGCTTTTTTCCATGTTGTACTGTACATATACAATAACCATAGTTTTGGATATAATGATAGAGTTTTGTTACCAGGTGGAAATTAGTAAAATGAACAGATCTTTTTGCATTAAATCAATTTTTAATTTGAAGTTATACATTATTTTCGTATTCATACATGATATTTGTGTGTTTTAAAGTTTGAGTTTTCAGCAATTTATAGTAAATTAATCTCTCAAAACAAAATTCTGTATAACACAGTTGATCTTCTCCAAGCCAGCTGTGGTGCTTTAGAGCCGTATCACAAGATGTCCAAACCAAGGAGCTAATACTGCTGCCTGTGGTGTGACAACAGGTCCTCCTGTAGTAGCAGCACAGCAAGATTAAATAAAAAACAAATGGGTTTCAGGAAGCTGTTTTACTGCATGTTTGCAGATAGTGGTCTGTGAAGGGGGCGACTCTTGAAGTGATAACAGCTCTGTACAGAGTCCCGATCTAAAGGTTTGGTAGTACTGTGGTGCACAGAACCCCACTGTATGATGTATAGTACAGATGCATTGTTTACAAAAAAAAGCCATGTTTGGGGAAAAATAAAAACACTTCCTGTTTTTTTTGTTTGCTTTTTTTAGAATCTGAAGAATTTGCGTGATGTGTGTTGTAAATATGTTGTTGGTGTCATCTGATGACAGTTGACTGGTCTGCTGTCAGTTATGGAAAGTGCTTTAGGTGAGAGCTTCCTAGTCCCCAAGCAGCACATTAGATATGAACTGACAGAGCCAACCATACCTGACATCTACCTTGAATGCTAGTGTTTCTTCTTTGGACCCGTATGTGGCTCTAGAAGGGAAGCCAGAAGTGGAACTGCTGTCTGTAGCATGCTGAGGGTTTACGGTGGCAACTAATGCTCTGTTCTAGGCTGTGATGCTGATCCAGAGAGAAAATTGGAATCGGGTGGGACAGCAGATGAAGGGGGATTGGCATTTCATGTAGTTCAATTTTTTTTTTTTTTGGGGGGGGGGGGGGGGGTGGGGGCAGGGGCCTGACTTGGCCAACCCTGTACTAGTACAGCCCGTTCTCATGGCAAACATCTTTGCAAGATCAGGGATTGTCACTGTCTCTGTTATGATGAATTCTGAAATGACCTTTTCTACTTTAAAGCTACAGTGTTTCCATGGTGGCAGACAAAGGATATTTTAATTCTACAATCTGGATTTGGAGGGAAGGGATGGTCATATGTGGAGCTTGATTTTGAATGACAGAAGTGTCAAAGCAGGCTTTTTATGGGAAAGTTTGTCAAAACTATTCAAGTTTGCCACCAAAGGGAGATGTCTGTGGAATGAACCACACTGAGGCTGTCCATGGGGTACTGCTCAGTGCCGATACAGCAAATGTTCCATTCTGTTAGTTTAATTTTCACTAAATTCTTGATGAGTTCCAGAATCTGGGACAGATGCTAAAATTCCCCACTACTAAGCCAGGCTGAGATGATCTTTCTGTTTGGGGTTGGAGGAAGAGCGATACTTTGTGTCTCTAATGATACTTTCTGTGTCCCTAATCTGCAGCCCGTACAGAGCTCCCAGGGTGTTTAGAACTGGATGCACTTGAGGCCCTGTGAGCAGCTGGTCAGGAGCAAATCTTTCCTTTCCTTGTAATTTGAGACCTTGGCTTTTTGGCCCGCTTACACTTTTCATATAGCACTCAAGAACTTGTGACTGTCCACGTGCTCCCTGGGGACATCCTGCTGCCCTCCTGCCCAGGTGGAGAAGGTGTGGCAGTGGTGAATGCTCACAGCTGCCCTTCAGGGAATTAAAGGAATGGCATACCCACCACCCACAGTTTTTGAAAGCTGGGAGAGGAAGGGATGAGAGAGAGTCCATGGGAACAGCACCAAGGGAATGATCTGAGCTCATGAGGAGAGGGAGGACAAGGAAGATCTGAGCCCCCCTTACTGGGACAGCTAGTCTCTGTGAACCATCTCCCACCAAAGAGCTTTGTGTTCCTTCTCCAGAAACTCAGATTGGTTGTGTGGCATTCCTGGAGACCAACTCCCCCCTCTGACTGCTTCCTTCAGCCTTTGCCCAGAAACATGCACAAAACTTGCAGAGAATGTTCAGGAGCAGTAACACAGCTGTGCTATTCCCTAATCTCAGGTACTTCAATTTCAGGGTGAAAAGAAAGTTTTACAAAACTGTCTTTAAAACCTTCTATGCTTGCTGCTGAAGGAGTGGACCAGGCCATCAGTGAAGACATAAAGCCTAGAAATTGCAGGCATTTGGGAAGCATGGACACTGACTTCAAACAAATAGGGGACTCTTCAGACATGGGAGCTAGACTTGCCAGGGAATGCTGTGGCTCCATCAGCTAGGGCATTGCTGGAGTACATGCAACCTCTTAAACTGCATTCAGACTGTCAGTATCTCTGAGCTGAGCTGGCCATGGGCAGAAGTAGTGATGGAAGGGGTGCAGCTTCCCTGCCTGTGGCATGGGAGCAATGAAAAACAAGCCATGAGACTTTGGAAGTAGGCTTGAAATGGCTAGCTGAGTTTCCAGGATATGTGTATTGGCCTGCACACAAGCAGGCTAAGTCACACATGGACATGGATCTCCTCCCTCTAGGGAGTTAAGGGTGAATATGAGAGCCCCTATGGTGCTTGACACTACCTTCCTGTGAGTACAGAAAATAGCATAACAATTTAGTTCACTAAGAAACTTTCCTGTGCCTGCTGTGCAAAAGGATGGGCTACAGCTTTTCTTGGGAGTATCAGATGATATGGAAAACTTGGAGAGAAACCCTCAATACTGATGTACACAGCAATAAGGGTGTATGACTAGTTGATCCGTTATAGCAATAGACGCATTACAAAGAATTGCCCGGACCTCATGACTTACTCCTACATCTGGGCTTGTTTGCCTGTGCAGTTCACAATGAGCCTACAGTTCCCATGCTAATGTGGTACTTGACTCAGTCCTTTCACTAGTCCATGCTGACTCCTTGTTGCTTTACTCTACATAGGTTGTAAAGGGGGGGTGGGGGGGGGGAAATCTCCTCAGAAGGTAAATATGAGAGAGGAGATGAGTAAGAAATGCTGGGATTCAGCTCTGATGCACATCCTATCCAGCTCCCCTTTTCTTTGTGCGTTGCCTTAAGGGGACTGTGGATGGAATAGGTCTATGTGGGGTGAAAATGCAGAAAAGCGGCTTTAGCTTGAAAAATGACAAAGCTGATTCCTCCTGCCTTTCCTTGAGTTCTGTCAAGATCCTACTTTGAAGTCAGCCCCCCGCTTTCCCCATTTCACCAAACACCTGGCTGGTGTCACAGGTCTATCTGGGGCTGGTTGCAAGGGCTCAGCCTAGCATAGATTCAGGCATGCAGCGCTGCTAAAGCCATGCAAATTCCCAGACTCTGGTCCTTTCTGCAGCAAAGCATCTCGCTGTTTCTGTCAAAACAGCCTTATTATCCTGGAGACTCTGGAACTGCAGACAGGATTCAAGATGCAGGTGTCCATAGACTTAAAGAGGGTGACATAACTGCACTCTGATTTTTTTTTTTATTTTGGCTTCTTCCTACTTTCTGCCCATTGTAATTCCTAGTATTCAGTAACAGATTGTTGATTCCTGTGTAGCTGTCTTTTGTAGAAAAGAATCGATTATAACCCCTTGGATCTTCATCTCAAATAGTAGTGAGCTTGCAGCCTGTTGCGATGGGTAGTGTTCATATGTATCACATGTCACCATGCTAGCTTCAAAAGTGGTTTAAAAAAATATTCTTCTGAAGTGGAAAGGTAAGTGGAAGTATGATCTGGTGTAGGACTCAGTAGGAAGTGAGCATCTCTGGTTTGTTCATGTAGAATTATTTCAGTAGTGGGGGGGAGGAAGTGACTGGGCTCTGAAGCATTTGCATGACAGTGTGGCATGGCTTAGTTGGTGCTTAGGCTATTGTTTGGTGTTACAGCGATTTTTAAGAATGCTTTAGAAAAGTGGATGAGGAGGGAAGGGTGCAGTGAGAAGAGCACCCAAAAGGCTTTTCCTCTACTGATAAAAAGATAAAAGCAGGATTAGTGGCTACGTCTAACTTGGGGTTTAGCTCAGATCTCCAGGCACTGCTTTACAGGTGTCTGTAGGCAGCATTTACAGGTGCCATGTAGGCAACAGTACCAAGGATTTCTTTTAAGATCCTTTGGTGACTGACTTGGAGTTCTAAAGGGAGGGTTGGAAATGATGCAACTTTCATTCAGATGCTATTGTGAATTTTCCCTGACTTTTAGAGCTCTGCTTTAGGATAGAGCTGAAATCCTGTGAAAGGCAAATGGGGCAGTGCAGATAAGGGAGGGCTGGCACACTTCGCATCCGTCAGGCAGGTTCGTCGGTAAGAACTTAGTACTGTGTGGTACCTGAGAGTCTTGTGCAGATCCAGGAGAACAGCAGAGAGAGAGAGAGAGAGCGCGAGAGCGAGCCAACTGCTCCTATGACTTGTTTTCCTTGATCAGCTCCATTAGGCAATGCGTTTAGTTCCCTGAGGCAACTCAAAGGAGCACACGATGAATGTGAACAGATCACAGAACAACAAGCTAGCAACTTTTATTAGAAGTCTGCACTAGAATCCCATCTTATTTTGACTTCAGTCCTCATTTATTTCAGTAAATCAAATTCTTAGTGGGATACGAGGTTGGGAAACAGCTAAGCAGGGGAACTGGTGGAGCTTCATGTTTTTTTCTTTTGGTGCTAGGATGGAACAATATAGGTATTCAGTGTGTATGGGGGGGGCTTTATCCTTCCTTCCCCTGTAACATTTAGAAGGCAATGTTTTTAAAAATTTGATCTTGCCATCGTACTTGAATGTCTTTCTCTACCTTTAACATTACTTGGATATCTCATCTTAGCATTTGAGTTTGTATCTGCTTTTTACCTTTTGTGTTAATCTTGTGTTACTCTCGAGTTTGTTCTGTAACTTCACTGCTTTAGTAATACTTGCATCAGGTATTGCTGTTAAGTTTACCCAGAATATTAGGTTGAATCATGCTATTTTATACTCTCTGTATTGTCCTACTTTTTTTTTTTTTTTACACTTCCCTAATGGGTTTTTCAGTATATTTCTTATATTTGGAATATTAAGATGATGTGATGGGAAGTTTAAAAAAAAAAAGTCAGAAAATACTCTTATTAGCATTAACTAAAATTGGAGTGCTCATCTTTGTGTTCTCCCAGTACCCTTATATCCAGTCTGTATTCTGAAAAGTTAGTTTTGTCTGAAAGTGTTAACCTCCCCTTTCACGACAAGTAGCTTAGATAGCTGATCTGACCCTTTAAAGATAACCCAAAGAGCTCCGACCGCACTTGCTGTTACCCTTGCCGGGCTGATGCTCTAGCGAGCCCCAGCTCGGGAGCATGCAGTGCCGGGGATGCAGGAGCGCTCCCATCGTAGGGCTGCCGCCGTAGGGCGCAGCAATGACTGGTGGCCCGCTCAAAATGGTATTGCTGCTCATCCCTCCCAGCATCCCTCTCTGCCTTTCCGCATACCCGCACCTCCATCCCTGCCAGCCTCTCCATTTGTTCCTGCCTCCGTCGGTCTAGTGTGATCTTCTTCATCCCTACCACCTTCTCTCTGTCCCTTCCTTGTCCTCCTTTCAGTGTTTCCACCCCTCTGCCCCTGCTTGCTCCAGTCAGGCTCTCTATCTCTTTCTTTCCCCTTCCCTCTGTCTGCTTCTCCATCCATTTGTGCCCTTCTCCATGCTTCTTTCTCTCCCACTCATTCTCTCTGGCTACCCCTCGCTCTGCCTGGCTACCTCTCCCTTTTTTTTTCCTCTCCACCTCTGTCTGCTTCTCCATTCTTCATCCCTCTCTCCAGCTCTCTGCCTGTCTGTCTGACTCTCCATCCCTCTTTTCTTTTATTCCACTCTCCATCCCTCTGTCTGGCTCCCCTCCCTCTCATCCTCTCTGCATTCCTCCATCCTGCTCTCCATCCTTCTCTTCCTCTCCTTGTCACTGTCTCTGCCCCCCTGTTGTTTTGTCTGGCTCCATGTCCCTCTGCTTGCCTCTACATCCCTTTCCTCCTGCCCCTTTCACTCCCCATCCCTTTGTTTGCCCCTGTAACTCTGTCTGGCTCCCCATCCTTCTCTCTCTCTTGAAATGCCTCTGTTTGCCTCTCTGTTTCTCTTTTCCTTCTTTCCCTCTCTGTCCCTCTGTCTCCCCATCCCTCCTCTCCTTGTTCCCTGGGGGGTTGTCCCTGTGCAGCATGTGTGCCCGAGTGTGTTAGTAAGTCACAGGAAGATAACAAGTGGCTGTCAGTTACAGAGCTAACTGTTTCTTTGTCTTTACTGAAGAAAATCAATTTATAGATTGGCTTTCACATTTAGACACAAACCTTTCCTCAGGTCCTGCGGGGGTTTCGCAACATACCATGGTCAGTCAGAGAAGTGTTAGAATGATTGTTTGCACAGAATAAAGAAAAGGTGTTTTCTTACATGAAAGGGAGTGAGGACTGTCTGTCCATTTCTATCATTTTTAAATTGAATAAGCCTATAGCCCCAGAGGTAATTAGATACCTTATTTCCTGTGGCACTAATAGGAATTAATACCTAAGTATCTCTGTGACCATATGAAAAGGTCTGTGACTTTTGTGCAAATCCATTTCTCTTGCAGCAATTTGTCTTAATCTTGCAATGCATTTGTCACTTCAGGCATAAGTTCTACCTTTAAAATCTCATCTCTAATATGCTTGCAGAAGTTGCTGGGGAGGCCCTACCAGTGGCACATGGAAAAGATGTCTTTGACTACATTCACTGGAAGCACCGAGAGCCAAAGGCTCTGAGTGAGTAATGGTTCGTCTAGGTTTGCTCCCTGGCCCCATTGTCATAGCTTTCTAGGAACAGGCATACCTGAGATCAAGTGTATATTCCTTCCTTGAACATTATTGTGAAAAGTGTATGTTACTGATGTTTTAAAATACGTCTATGACATAGGGGTAGCATGTATAATGAAGACTAAATGCTTTATTACCTCATTTCTATATGGTTCTCTTCTAGAAAAGCATTTAGAGCAGATTAAAACATTGATTGTACTGTTTTGCTTATTGAATGGATTATGATACTGAAAAGCCTTAGTGAAGGTGAAGGGGATACAGTGGTCAGATCCCCTGGAGAAAGCATCTTGTGATTTGCTGTAGGATTTAGTACAACTTTTACCAGACGGTCATGTCTCTTTAAGTCCTGGGGAGCAGAGAGTTCTGACCTGAAGGCAGAATTTTTGTTGTCTTAAAAGTTCTTGCAGCTTGGTTGCAAGAAGGTGCCTAACAATCAAAAGTAATGACAGTTCTGAGGAAATTTAAAAGACAATATTTGGCTTTTCTAAAAGGCTCTGTACTTTCATTCCTAATACCTGTAGTAATCAAGCCAAGTAAATGGTATATGGGAGATCAGGCCAGTAGTCTTTTTCAGAGTAATAGCCTGCAGGCTGTGATCGCTGCTCAGAAAGTCCAGATACTTTACCATCTGAACAAGCTTTCTTAGCTTGTTGCCTGCAGGACTGCAAAAGACAATCAGAACACGTTTTTCATGCTTTAGTGTGGTAGGCATACTCTGTGCAAACATCCCTTACTTTTTTAATCTTAAAAGCTGGGCAGACAGTCAAGGAAATAGTGCAGCTTTTGTGGCTATTTACTTTGTATAACAGTTATAAAGACAAGATGATCAAAGTCCTAAGGGATTAAGACCACTGCCTATTTAGTGGTTGCAAATTGCCTCATTAAGAAGTATGTGTTAGGTTTTTTTTATACAGGCTTTGGGTAATTTTGTCTGTAGAGCATTTTGGATTGTTCGAATGAAAGTTTTGTCAATTCAAGCTTCTAGCGTAAGTGGTTTGAGTATACTGTGTACAGCATCTGTGTGTAGCACAAGGCACTTAAATAATGAAGGATCAGATGAGGCAATAGTAGTGAATTAGTACTGGCATTGCACAGTTAACTTTAGAACTGAACTTATTCACATAGTTCTAAAGTTTCTGAAACTGGTTTGTCCTTTTATATAAATATCAGGGAATTGAAACAATTTTATTAGAATGATAGATTCTTTTTATAGAATGATAGGTTAGAATGATTAGAATGATTGTTATCATAGCACTTGAAGCCCAGTCTTAGTATGCTTCTTTTTTGTATGTTTCATAGTATGTCTCATAGTATCTTTCTTAGTATGTTTCTTTTCTTTGCAAATGTGTTTGAAAACTGGGGGAGGAGGATGGAAGGGGGGGGCACCTGAAACTAGTCCCCACTGACCCCCGCAAACAAGTAGATGGAAGCATTGGCAGTTTGTAGTACTGATTACACAAAACAATATATTATGACTCCCCTCTAGCTACCAGCTGTATCCAGTAGTGCTTTTCAAAACAATTTAATGCAGCAAAAAAGAGTGCCTGTGTGCTGAGTTTCACAGCTAAGCACACCTTTCCTTTTTTTCCCCCCATGCTTAAAATATATAACTGGGACAGCTAAGAGTTCCCTGAGAGAGGTAAAGAGCAGTAATGTCTCCAGTGTCCAGGGCTGAAGTTGCACCTTGGCACGCAGTTATAGAATGCAAAGTCGTTATTATCACAGCTGTTATTGAAATACTACCTTTTTGTGCAAATATAAAGTGAATATACCACAAAAGCTGTGCATAGCTAATGAGTTTCTAACAAGGATGTTGGCCTACATGTTTGAGAGAACTGGAGCACCCAGGAAAAGGAAATGGGGTAGATGTGGTCTTGAAAATTTTTCCCATCTTGAAGTGGGATAGTAAAACCATTCCCTGCATTGGTGTTGTCAGTTATTGAAAATGTTCAGTAACAGATCCTAAAATCTGCTGGGGCAGTTGCTTCCATGGCAACATCATTGAACAGTTGAGGGCCATTTTGCCTGCAAGCGGAAAGGTGGAAGCAGCTGGACTTTACAAAAGGGAGAAGAGAGGGGAATCCCCTCGCACTTTCATCCCATTGGATGTGCTGCTGTGCATCGTTCAGGTTTGTGAACTGACTGTAAGTACTGGGTGGTTATGGGTTCTGTCTGTCTCAGAGGCTGCTATTTCCAGTTGTCATTTGTATTCTATGGGGAGAGGAGAAGAAAACCCTTTTCATCTGTTTGTGGTATTTGTCTTAACTGTCTTACTTTTATGACTGAGTGTAAATAAAGATTGCACCTCCCTTGTGTGTGCTTGTTTGTATACATATGCTCTTCACAGGAATGACCTTGCTTTTTTTTTTTTGTTTGTTTGTTTTTAAAACAAAGTAAACACTTTACTGACCTAATATTGAAGAGCATGGTGGATGTGCTTCTAACTCTAATATAGCATTGCGGGAAGCAGCTGAGAGCAGTGTTGCAGTCATGCCAAGACAGCAAGAGGAGGATGAGCTGCTGAGATCCCCTAGAGAGTGGAGAAAGAGGAAGAGACTCCTGATGGGAGGATTAGTACCCCGAGATCATTGTACGGGTACTGTAATTGGGGAGACAGAAGGCTGACAGAAGAAAGGTTAAAGTTTTGTGTGAAATAGTCCTTCCCATCAGTCCTGAGTAAGAGGGTTGCATTTCCTATAGCAGCGTATCCATAACTTTTCTGGTACCAGCAGACTGCAGTCTGAGTTTTACTGGAAAAGAGGCAGGAGCAGAGCTGTAACAAAGAATGAGACACTCTTTTCCTGAACCAGGTGGAAGCAGCTGCAAGCATGCTTGCCATAAAACGATGAGGACCAGGCAAGCCCCAGCAACTCTGGGGCCCTTCCTCTGTGAATTACCTGCAGGCAGGGGTCAGCCCCCCCCACCCCCAGGGCCTGCTCCGCCTCCTCACCGGGGCGCCCCAGCTGCACCGGGGGTGCTGGGCCAGGTGTCACCAACGCCCCTCGGCACGGCCGTGCCCCGTGCTGCCACCACCTTGGGAATATGGGATGCACGGGAGGTTCCCCACCATCGTCTCCTGTAGGAGACAGGAGCCCAGCGGGGAGGCACCAGAGAGGGTCGGGGAGGCACAAAGGGATTGGGGGGGAGGGGGGGGGCGGCGTAGGCGCACTGGGACCGACAGACTCACTGCTGCCCTCGGGTGGGGAGAGCTCCGTAGTGCAGCCGCGGCGTTGCGCATGCGCGCGATAGGGCGCCGTCCTCACTGCTGCCCTCGGGTGGTGGCAATCCAGGACAGCAGCCAACGGCACTACGCATGCGCACTGCGTTCCGCCCTGCTCACTGCTGCCCTCGGGTGTCGACAGGCCAGTACTGCAGCCACCACGGGCCACCCCCGCATACGAAGGACATTGCAGGCAGCCATCGCGCACACGTGCGCGCTGCCGGTCGCCGTGTTGGCCGCTGCTCTCCGCTCTCTCGGCGCCGGGTAAGCGAAGGGGCCGCGCTCGTCCCCCCTGCCCGGTGCTCACGGCCCGGGAGCGCTTTTCCCGAGAGGGCTTTTCCTTCTCGGTGCTTCCTGGGGGCGCGGGGACGGGCAGTGCCGTCTCGGAGCTGCTCCGCGGCACTCTCTCCCCGAGGCAGCC
>PTFA01000891.1:0-16223 GCA_003342895.1 Casuarius casuarius
TGTGACCTGGGAGGATTCATTCCATGACTCACTCCTCACCAAAGTGAGGCTGCACTGCCTGCAGCTCCCCAGGTTGCCCTTGTGGCCCTTTTTGAAGATGGATGCAATATTTGCCTTTCTGCAGTTATTGGGACTTCATCCCATCTCCACAACCTGTCAAAGATGGTAGCGAGTGGCCTTGCAGGGACAGCAATCAGCTCTCACAGCATCCTTGTATGCAGCCCATCCAACCCCACTGACTTGTGTAGTTTGAGTTCTCACAAGGAATCCCTCAATAACCTCATCCACCGTTGGCTGTTGAGTCCTGACTCCAGGCACAACAGCCCGGGAGACCTTKCTTGTGGAAACGGAAGCTAACCAGGGGTTGAGTTCCTCAGACCCATATGCATCTGCTGCTAAAGGATTCCCTGTCCCATTTAGCAGGGAGGCCACATTTCCTTTTTATTCTTTGATTCTTATTGGAGCAGTAGCAGCTCATCTTCATGCCCTTGACATCCCCTGCAAGTGTCAATGGTAGGGGAGATTTTTCTTCCCTAACACCAAGCCTATGACGCTGGACAATATTTCTAAAGTCCTCCATTGCCTCTCCCTTCTTCCCCTTGCTGCATGCTGCCCTAGTACCCTGGAGCTAAGGTGCGAGGTCCCTGTTTAGCCAAGTTGGTCCCCTGAGGTGTCCGCTAGTTTTAGCGAGTATCGGGATGGCCCATCCTTGTGCTTGGCAGGTCTGTCCTTAAAGACCTGCTGGCTCTGCTGAGCTCCTGGGCCCTTGAGAGCTGCCTCTATGGCATCCCCCACCAGTGCCCTGAACAGGCCAGGAAGTCTGCTCCTCTGAAGTCCAGGGTCTGTACTTTGCTACTGTCCTTCCTCAGTCTCCACAGGATCTGGGAGTCCACATTTTCAGGGTCACAGTAGGCAAGGCTCACACTGACTATCCCATCCCTGATCAGTTCCTCCCTGTTTCAGATTTCCAGATACAAGAAAGCATCACACTTATCGGCCCATCTGACAGCTGTGTGAAGAAGTTGTCCTTGATGCCCTCCAGAAACCTCCTGGCCTGCCTGCACTCTGCGGTTTGCCCTTCCAGTTCATGTCAGGGGGGTTAAAATTCCCCCCACAAGAACCAGGGCCTGTTATCGACAGACTTTCTCACTTTGCTTATAGGAGACTGCATCCACCTCCTTACCCTTGTCAGGTGGTCTGTATCTCCCATCATGATGTCACCCTTACTGTGATGCTTACTCACAAGTACCCACCCAAACCCTTGTCCATCCCATGCAAGAGCTCCACACACCTGAGCTGACCCTTCACATAACAGGCATCTCTATTCATCTTCCCTGATAGTCTCTCCTGAAGAGATTGTACCCTACAAGCATCGCCCTCCAGTCCTGTGAGGGATCCCACCACATCTCAGTCATTCCAACGATGTTTCAGACCTCTGACAGCTTGTACATTTCCAGCTGTTCCTGTGTGTACCCCAGGCTGCATGCATTTGCATACATTTGGGCTGCAGAGCCTCAGATGTGGCAAAGAGCGCAGACTGGTCATGGTGAAACAGGTTAGCAAGAGCCAAAGATACCGTGTGTGCGATGGCCCCACTTCAGAGCAGAGACGTGCTGGCGTAGATAGCAGGTGGCAATGTAGTGGTGAAAGGAGGTTCCCACTAAGAGAGCAAACCCTGCAGTGCCCAAGGCCAGGGAGAAACAGAGCTGGGCTGTGCTGCCTGGGCTGGTGCATAGCACCATGGGGCCTGTGACAGAAGTGAATCCATCTCCAGGCAGGACAAGGTGCCTCTGAAGAAGTCCCTGGGCCTGGGAAGCCTGTGATCCAGGCACCCTGTGGACATCATTAGCCCAGTCCCAGTTCATATCATCTGGGAGTGAGAAGAAGTTCAGGAGGAGGAAAGCAAGAAGGGTTTGAGAGTGCAGAGACTAGAGTGGAGACCTTGGTGTAATGCGCCTCTCCTATTTATGTAGCACGCTTGGATGCAGACAGGATGGACTTTGCCTAAAGGCAGTGGTGCGATTCAGTTGCCTGGGCACAGGTAGAAAAACCCGAGATAACCTGGGGGGTTTGCCCAGCAACCACTCCAAAAGGGCATGGTTTTCCCATAGGTCCCACCCATGCAGTTGTGCTAGAAACCCAGGCATCTGACATGGACCTGGCCAACTATTTTGATGTCATTCTATCAAGTGTCTTCACTGAATTACATTAGCAGTTTGCACTGTAGGTATCTCCATGTGTCTCATAGTGAGTGGTGCTCGAACAGTAGTGGGCATCTAGTGCCCTTTGAGATGGCCAAGGAAATTCCCCATCTGGCCCCACCTGATGCTGCAGGGGGATGGGGATCACACAGTCACTCCAACAAAGCAAGCAGACACTGGCATGTGCCTTGGACCATCTCTGTCTCTTCACATTTTGCCAGGTGTTCGTGTGTCGGCAACTGACTCCCACCCTTCATCTCCAGTGATTCCAATGGGAGCTTAGACAAGGAGCTAATGGGCAGATCTATCTGTTGTGCATGCTTCAGCTTGGGCAAGGGGAATCTCAGCTCCTGTGTGTTTGTGGATATAATGGGAGGGATCTGAATCCTACTCCAGCCCAGGACCTTCTAAACCATCATGAGATGCCCAGATTGACTCATCTGAATCATTACCTGAACCATGCATCAATGAACTCCCTTCTTGTCCCCGTCTAGGTGTTCTGCCTAGTTAAGAGATGAGAAGAGGGGCTTCGAGAATGGGACATATCCACCTCTTGCAAATAACCATCCTCTGATGGGACAAATTGCAATGCTGGAATCAGTCTTCCTTCAGTGCTTAGAGAGGGGCCATTGGTGATTATTTTTGTGTACTTCAGTGAACATTTCCCAGGAGGAGGGAGCACAAGGGACAGAGAAATTCACGCCTTCAGCTCGGCCTCTGCTCCTGAGTGGGTCCAGGCTCCTGGGACGGAGGGAGCTCATGGCAACCTGGCAGCACTGCCCAGACACAGCTGTGTGCAGGAGCAGCTCCTCTGCAAAGAGCAGCAGGGCTGCGGGCACTGCCTGCTGCTGCTGACAGGAGATGAGAGAAGGCAGAGAGAAGTGCAAGGCAGCGTGGAGTCGGAGGACAGAGGGGAGCTCACTGTAGGACACATCTTCACAGCGCTTTGCACAGTAAGTCTCTGGCTGCAGGGCAAAGCTACGGAGGTTCCTGGAGGAGTCTTCTGAACCCAGACCATACCATGGCTGATCTCTCTCCTGGATTATCCAGCGCATAGCATGAGGAGGAGATGCTTCAGAGCAGGATTCCCTGCCACACCGTCACAGGGACAGGGCATCCTGCTACCTTCTTCCAGAGATACTGCAGCGGTGTGCTGCTGGGGTGTGCACACAGGTCTGCACAGGGCAGTGATTCAGAGCAGCACCCCTGCGCCCCAGGGTGCTGTGTGCCCAGGGCAGTGACTCTGCCACGTGCAAAGGTCAGCACTCAGCCTGCCTGAGGAGCTCCCCACGGCACTGCAGGGAGAAGCTCTGGGTGGGAGGAGAGACCCCCGGCCAGGCAGGTTTTTCTCCCATCAAGCGGGTGCTGCATGGGTCAAGGCTGCTCACAGCTCTAGCTCATGCACAGGACATGTCCAAGGGGTCTTTGCAAGAGGAAAATCAAGAGAAGGGCTACTTCCAAGGAAAGGAGCTTTCCTTCTGGCGTCCGTGCTTTCCATTTTCTCCCTAATTTTAGCAGGGAGAAAAAAGGAGAGTTCTCTGTGTTGGCAAGGAACTGGGATTCACAAACCTTCCCTCTCAGAGATCAGGAGGTCTGTGAGAAAGCTCAGCAAACCCCTTCAGCCCCACCTTAGCCTACAGACAGCATCAGCATCACCTGTGTGGTCTCCCTGGGGTTTATGTCACCTGCTCCTTACGACCTGCAGGCACAGAGACGCCTCTGGACAGTGCACTGTCCCGGGAGGTTTCTGTCGGGCAGATCTGACAACACAAAAGGTGTGATGTGGTCTGTGAGCACTGCCTGGGAAAAGATGTTGGGACAGAGAAAGGTGCCAGCAGGGACTGCTCCAGGCAGCAGAGCTGGGCAGGGAAGGAGAGGGAACTGCTAACAGAATCATCTTGGGAGGATGGATTTGGGCAAGTCATGGTCAGACCCTCCAACGCAAACACATTGCACTGAGCAAGTCCCCCATGTCTCTGCTCCCACCCAGCGGAGCCTCTGCCCTGACAGCCATGGAGTCCAGGCCATGAGCTGCCTCCTCTGCAGCCAGACCTCCAGCAGAGGAGAGGGGCATCTTTCCTGCCAGGGGCCCATTTAGCGCTGCCCGACAAAGGGGCTGAGAGTGACTGCCCTGCAACGTCACCAYCTGCCAGGTGGCATGCCCAGCTGGGTAAGGTGAAGGCTTTCCCAAGTGTCCCTCTGTCTCTCTCCTTGCCTCCCTTGGCAGCAGGATCATCGTGTTGCTCCTTGTTTCCTCTCCTGTCCATGCTGCTCCTGTTCTTCTCTCAGGCTCTCCGGGGTGGATGGGTTTTCCACTGCAGTTCAGACACCACCACTGTGAGTTGGGCAACAGAGGGGTCCGCATGGAAGTGAGGGGTCCGCAGCCCCCTTCTAACCTGTGCGGCTCCGGGAAATGCAGTCTGTGGGGTTGGGAAATGAGCTGATCCTCCCTTAAGGAGAGCCCATCTTCAGTCCTGATGGTCCTTTGACTGTTTCCCTGTGGTGTCCTGCCAGGTTGCGAGCTGCCCTCCAGAAAGGCATAGCTGTCTCATAGCATCTCTGTGATATCTGAGAGATCGTGAAGATGGTACAGAGATGCTGAGAGTATGGAGATGATGGTGAGAGGCTGTATATGGGCATCTGAAAAGAGCCCTGTGTGTCCTTGGCTAGAAGGTGGGTGTGGAGACCTCCCTCTGGTGCCTGGAGAAAGGATGAGAAGGTTGGAGATCTCCACTTTGAAACTGGACTCCTCTACTCTAAGCAGTGGCTGGTTTCCTTTTAGGGCAACATATGAGTGTGATCGTCCATGAGCTCAATGAGGTGGGAGCACAGGACAGCTGGGAACAAGACTAATAGACAGACTAGCTGTCCTCATGCTGTAAGAAGGGACAGTGAATCTGTTTTTCTCAGGACTCACAGKAGAAATRCCAAGGATTTCYACCTTTGAGGAACACTGCCCAGGGGTGACAAGGACATCTCAAAGAAAATAAGAAATCCCAGAAACTCTGTTCCTCAACCATCATACTTCAGAATTGGGAGTGAAGATGCTGGAAAGCCCTTCTACATGATGGGTGGATTTCAGCTGATAGAAATGGTGAATGTCAGAGCTAGTCCCTCCCGTTACCCAGTTCCCACTGCTGTACAGCAGAACTGACTCCTCTGGAGCCCATGGGTAGAGGCCTCTGCCCCTCACAGCAGCACACTCAGCCAGTGCAAAAGTAGAGGAGGTGAAGCAAGGGAGCTGCACAAAGATCCTCTCAGTAGAGAGAGGCAATGTGGGGGGTTGTATGGGAACTGCATTAATTGGGTTTTTTTTTTTTTTTTTTTGCTTGAAAAATCTCTCCTAACTTGTCAATGTCTTTTCTCCTTTGGACAGTCCCCCATGCMCGGAGATAGCAAAATGTCCAACAGCAGCTCCCTCARYGAGTTCCTCCTCCTGGCATTTGCAGACACACGGGAGCTGCAGCTCTTGCACTTCTCGCTCTTCCTGGGCATCTACCTGGCTGCCMTCCTGGGCAACGGCCTCATCATCACAGCCATAGCCTGCGACCACCGCCTTCACACCCCCATGTACTTCTTCCTCCTCAACCTCTCCCTCCTCGACCTTGGCTCCATCTCCACCACTGTCCCCAAATCCATGGCCAATTCCCTGTGGGACACCAGGGCCATTTCCTACTCACCCATTGGTGTCCAGTGACAGCGGAGGGGATGAATGGTCATGAATTTGCATACCCAGAGCTGTGTCACATGTTAAAGCCCAGTGTCTGATGCCTGTCCTGGAGGGGAAGCTGGAGGTGCCAGGAGAGCACAGGGGATCTCCCGGGACAGCGTGTGCCTGGGGTGGGCAGTGAGGGGAGCCTCACAAAGGGAGAGATCCTCCAACATCGAGTGACCCAAAGGTAAAGTGCTAAACACAGGTTTCTGTGGACAAAGGTGGCCTCTGCAATCCCAGGAGAGGCAGTAGGGACCCAGCTGTCATGGGGAAGGGAGACTGGAGAGCAATTCATGTCACCCTCTGTGAAATACCAGGGGCAGGATCTAGAGGTGCACCTGGACACAACTAGCACCCTTGGAAATGCCCCATAGTCCCTCCGAATACTTGCCACATCTGCAGTCCCCTGGAGGGATTAGAAGCCGTGATCCCCATTTGGTTAGGTCTGATTCCCACCCTGATCATCATAGCCAGTGCAGAGTCACCCTGTGGCCCCGTGGCCTCATAGTCCACTTGCTTTGCAGAGCAGCACTGTTAGCTCGGGGTCCTGCAGGGAAAACAGGGGAGGGGTGTGGGAATGGCCAGCGAGATCAGAGGAGGGCTTGGGAGAGATGAGAAGGAAGTGGAACTGGGCTTGAAAGCGTCTTGGAGAGAAGAATGCCAACCTTTAATTCAAGACAACGTTCAGAGTGTGGGTACACTAAAGCAAGCTCCCGGTGCAGAGCCAGAAACTCTGTCCTAGCTCTCCACATGGCCTGGGAAGTGGCTGGAGAAGGATTAATGCTCCCCACCCTCCCGGCTCATTGTGCCATCATCCTTCCTGACGGGAGGCACCAAAAGGAAGGCTGGGACTCTGTCAGAGCTTGTGTTGAAGAAAGCAGGACCCAGGAGCCAGCTGTCCCTCAGGCCCTGTCCCCAGCACATGTCCTTGAGACAATCTTCCCCACTCTGCATTCTGGTCCTCACCCCAAAAGTCACCTGCAGACAAGGCTCCATGCCCAGCTGGAGGACTGAGCATCCAGCTGTGAGCCTGGGAGGACGAGCCCTCTCCTGGGTCCTCTGCAGGACTGCCAGGGAGCATGCAGAGGAGGCTCTGAGGCCGTCTACTGGGCCTGTAGATCATCCTTCTCCCATGGGAGACCTCAAACAGGGTGCCTTAGTGCAAAGATGCAGCAGAGCTTGTTGTTGCATGAACAGAGAGGAGAAGCTGTCCCAGGAAACTCCTCACACACCCAGTCCCTGGTACCAGCCATTTCCAGCACCGGCCATTCCCCATAGTCCTGCTGAGGGGTGATCTCCGAATGTGACCAACTCCATCTGCCTGCTGGGCTCAGCACCTGTATGGGGGGAATGGCCACCCTGCCTGACCTCTCTCCCTGGGCTCAGACCCCAGCAGTCCCCAGAGTATGGCCTTCTGCTAACCTGGGGGGACAAGATGAGGGCTGGGCAGGGGCTGGGGACTGGTGGGAGGCTGCCAGCAGAAGGGCCGTGGGGGAGGAGGCACCAAGGGCTGTCATGAGGACCATGCTGGAGGGATATTCCCCACCCCAGAATGCACCTTGTCCTATGGGGCGCCTGCACAGTGGAGCTGTGAGGCCAAATGCAGGGCAGCAGGGCTGGGCCAGTGGAAGGATGAGGTGCAGATGGGAGCCACGACACTCCAGAAACTCCCAATGGTCATGGAGGGACTCACTGCTGCTAGCAGGGTCAGGGGTTTCTCGAGGGCTGCAGCCACCGGCACAGGCTGCCAGAACTCCCAGACCCAGTGCAGGTGGTCAGTGCCCAGCACTGCAGCTCACAGTGCCCCTTGCCCTGTGTCACCGTCCTCTTTCAGGAGCACTGCCAGGTACATCACTCCCTGCCCAGGTGCGGAGGGGAGCTGCTGGAGATCTTCTCTTCTCATGCCTGCTTCCCCCAGCTCTGCCCTGGCATCAGCCCACAGGCTCTGCCCTGGGTCATGTTATGTCGCCATATGTTCTCATCTGGGATCTGCAGCACATAGCTCTGCTTGGAGCTGGCCACCACGGCCTGCCTGCGCGGCCCCCAGGAGATTCCAGAAAGGCTGTGCTTGGAGATGAAGCTGTGATTGTCCGCAGATAAAGTTGGTGGCATGGTCTGGCTGGGGGCCAAGAGGAGGAAAGGACAAGAGAAGATGCAGTGGGGGAAATTTCAAATGAGTTTAATGAAAAAATAAAGAAATAACCATGAGAGCTGAGCAGCACTGGGGCAGGGGCCCAGAAATTAAAAAAAAACAAAAACAAAAAAACAAAAAAAAAGAAAGAAAGAAGAAAAGACTCTCTTTGAGAAAGCACTTCCCAACCTGATCTAACTGTAAAGTTAGCCCAGATCAGAGCAGATCATGGTCCTGGAGATCTCCAGCGGTCCCTCCCAACCCAAAGCCTTTAGGAGGAAGGGGCTGGAAAGTGGAGTCCCAGGCAGGGGACACTGTCGTGGGGTTGAGGCCTTGCTGGCATTTGTACTGCCTGGTCAACCCCGTCCTCAGAGTCACACAGTGAGTGAGTTCATCCTCAAAAGGAGTCTCTGCTACACGGGCAACAGGAGTCAAACCAGTGCAGGGAGACTGCAGAGAAGGTCTCAGGAACACACCAGGCATTCAGCCCCTTCGACTGCTGAGGTGTCCCCAGACTGGTGCTTTGCATCCTGGGTCCTAAGGTCTGAGAAATCTTCAGGGCCAGAGCAGATGGGAGTCCCATGTCCTGGGCCCACGGGTTACAGGGCATCAGCAGGGCTGTACTGGCTGCAGGGAGGGAATCACTGCCCGGGGCATGAGCAGATCCCCCTCTGCCTTCCCCTCTCTCTTCACACCACAGAACAGAGATTGTGGTTCCCCTGTTGGCCCTCTCTGATTGGCTGAATTCCCATCCAGACGGGATGCAGGCTTCACACTGGGGAAATGCAGGAGAGCCCAGTCCCATCTAGAGGAGCAGGGTCCCACCACACCTGCTGGGTGGCCAGGGCTGCAGGCTGCAGACCCCACGCTGTTCCCAGCAGACCTGCTGCCTGGGGCTGGAGGGTGCCCAGCAGCAAGGCAGGCATGCCTGGGGGTCTGCTGCCATTGGGGTGGTGGCCTGTGGACCGACCTCTGTCTGTAAGGGGCTCAGGAGCTTCTGCACCTCCATGTTAGTGGCAAAGTTAGTGTCCCAGCTTGTTCTCTCTGCAGAGCTGAGGATTTAATTCTCTGGAGAAAGGGAAAAAGGAAACCCTTTTGTCCAGGGGACTTATACTACCCCATCAACCCTCTCCTGGCTTCTCCTGCCATATCACCCCAGATGTCCTTTGGCAGGAGTCTTTTCTGATTTCTGACCCTCTCTCTGACCCTGCTGTGAGCAGCAGGTTGCACTACAGGCCTCCTTTGGCCCCTTCAACCTGAATTATCCTAAAAACCTATGACCTCAGGCCCCATTTCAAGCACAGAGCAAATGTTTGTGGGACAGGAGTCACTTGTGCTTTATGTGACCATCTAAAAGAAGGCAGGTGAACACCTCCTCCTCCCTCTTGACTGTAAGGGCAGCCTGGGAGGCACTGCCTCAGGCATATCTACATTACTCCTGAAATTTCTTACATCTACCTTTAACCACATAAAAGTCCATTGCCTGGACCCCTCAGTGGTGAGGGGAGAATGAGAAGGATGTTGACAGCCATCTAAGGAAAATGTGGTCTCCCTGCTCAGTGGRGCAGAGGACCTAGTGACAAAGATGGGGAAAGGATGAGGTGTTCATTGCCTCTTTTACCTCTTCTTTTACTGGTATTGTCTACTGCCCAGCCCCCGAGGCCTTTGGCAGCATCTGTGTTAGCAAAGCCTCACCCATGGCAGAGGAAGATGCAGCTGGGGAGGACTTTTGCCCAGTGGGCACACACAAGTCCATGGGACCAGACGGGGAGCACCCCAGGGTGCAGCGAGAAGTGGCTGGAGTCATTGCAACACTGCTCTTGATCATCTTTTAAATGTCAGGGTAATCAGGGAGGTTCCTGATGACTGGGAAAAGGCAGACATCACACCCATTTTCCAGAAGGGCAAGAGGGAGGATCTGGAGAACAACAAGCTGGTCATCTTCATCTCTGGGTCCTGAGCCTCGGGTTGGCCTGAGCCCCAAGGCTCCTGTGGAGCCAACTCCATCCTCTCATGTCAGGGGGCAATCCCAGGTCCAGGCTTCCCTGGGAGTGGGTCCCCGTTGGGGATCTGGCTCTGGCAGGAAAGGGGTCCTGTGTCCTGGAGGCTGCAGTGTTCTGCAGCTCCCGTGGGGCTCTCAAGAGCCTGCTGGAAATGCCCAAGTGGGAAAAGAAACTCTCACCTTGTAATAACCCCAAGGGGTCTCTACTCATTGGCAAGAACCTCTGTTCCTTCCCCCTGCATGCTTTTATGCTTCCAACTTGGCAGAGCATGTTTTGGGCTCAGAGATGTTGTCCTCTGATGGCCACAGCCCCTGTCCTCCTGCAAACTGGGGTCCAACCTCTGCACCCAAAAGACAGCCTGTTTGGGGGAGCAGCTTGGGAACAGGTGGGGGTGCCATCGCCACCCCACAAGTCCCTGCTGACCCCAAGCCTGTTTCTCTGAGCCGTGGGGGGCAGTGCTGGGGGCAGCCCAGCAGGGCCATCTCCCCCGTCCCCCTCCCAGCCCCACACCTCTGCTGCCCAGCACCGGCAGGCCCAGAGCTGCTCTGGCCCTGGCTGCCCCGGGGCCCCGGGGCTCCTCAGCTCTGTCGAGCGACGCGCTGGGGCCCAGCGCTGCCCCGCAGAGAGCAGCCCCTGCCTGGCTGCGGCCCAGCCCTGCTGGGCGCAGCACGAGAGCTGCCGCCCACGACATGACTCCCCACCACAGGGGCGGGGGGGGGGAGGGAGGGCATGGTAGGAGCRGGGCCRCCTGCCGCGTCACACAGGGCCTCAGTGTTGCCATGGCATCGCCCCCGGTGCTGACCTCCGATTGGCCAGCAAGGGGAGGAGGGCGGGCTGGGTTGGACTGATGGCTCCGTCAGCCAATGGGAGTGCAGCAGGCTGCTGGGGGCCTCGCCAGGGCCCTGCCCCAGGCTCGCTTTTGTCCTGCACAGTGCGGTTTCCAGGGCTCGCAGAGAGGCTGTCCCCGCGGGTCCCGCCGGGCCCCAGCCGCTGCGGCTGCTCCGTGCCTCTTGCTGGGCCGGAGCCCTGCGGCCCTGGCAGCAGCCGGGAGGGTGTTTGCAGAGCAGCTCTGTGCTGGGAGCTGCTGGGCTCCTGCAGGGCCTTGGCAGCTGCTGGGCGGCCAGTGCTGCCCTGGCCGTTGGCATTAGCCCTGCTCCCAGGTGGGGCTGCAGAGCTGCTGAATCCCGGCTCTGCTGGTTTGCCCCGCTGAGATGCCCTGGCCGCAGTCCTTCCCCGTGTCTCAGAGTGTCAGGGCCCCAAGCAGGAGAGTGCTTGTTGTCCTGGGTGTGTGGAGGATTTGCTGGGTGTGTTCAGCCCTGGGGCAGGAACCAGACTGGTGAGTTGTGGGAAGGCTTCTCTCTCTGCCTGGGACATGAGGCCCTGCTGTCTCCAGCTCCATGGTTGCTGCTCCCATGCAATCCTCCTGTTAGGAGATGTTGCCCAGAATTACTTGCAGGCCTTTCTGCAATTGCTAAGTTTCATGGGCCAGGTGTAGGTGCTACCTAGGCAGGAGCTGATGTTCTCTTGGGGCAGTAACTGGTGTGTAGTGGGTGTTCTGCTGCACCGTGATCGTTGTGAGGCCACAGGGTGAGTCCGGGCGGCCGCTCAGGAGCTGGCTGAGCCTTGGGGGAGGCAGGGGCAGCTGCAGGTGGCAATAGCCGCGTGGCCGGGCTGTGGGCAGGGAGGTCACGGCTGTCTGCAAGAGCGGGGCCAGAAAATCACCAGTGTCAAATCAGCTCCTGGTCAGTAGCTGCCAGGCCAGCACCAGGCCCATGGCTCAGCAGTTGATGATGAGGTCACTTGTGCCTGAGTCCCTGATAGGCCAGCAGCAGGCAGATGGGTGTGGAAGCAGACTGTGAGGTCTCCTGGGTCAGAGTACCTGGTAGGGCAGCAGCATGTTCATGGCAGGGGATGTTATTTCAAGGAAACTTGTGTCTCTGAAGCCCATAGACCATCAGCAGGCACCTGGTGGGGGTATGGACTTGTGAGGTCACTTCTGTCTGAGCAGCTGATAGGCCGGGAGAAGGCCCATGGCTTGGATGTTGGTGGTGAGGTCACTTCTGGGTTTGGTGAGTGTGCCGGGAGGAGGGATTGACACCTGCAGAGCTCTACAGCAGTATAGAGATGCAACTAATAAATGAAGCAGAAGTAGACAGTAATGTTCCACACCATCTGTCACAAAGTTTATTCCACTCCATCATCATGTGTTTGTTGGCTGGCAACCCTCTATGAGGCGAGGGGCAGGTGGTGCGGTGTGTCACAGTGGTGGGATGCCCTGTGTTGGGAATGAGTGGTGGCCCCAGTGTCTTGGTGCTGCTCCATGCAGGAGGAGGTGTCTGGAGAGAGCAGTGCTGTGCGTGGCGAGTGCTGCCAGGCTGGGGAGCTGGGGAGCCCTTGGAGGTGAGGAGGTGACTTGGCTCGCAGGGCCCAGGCTGCCCTGGTGGYGAGAGCCAGGGATGCTGGCAGCCTGCTGCCTTCTCTGCACTGAGGTTCAGGCCTTGAGTTTCCAAAGCTCCTGCCAGGATCTGCAGCCAGGTATCCCACACAGACTGTGAAATACATAGAAATATGCAGCTTAGAGTATTTGCAGTAGAAGAGGTCATCTTTCAGAAAGGCTTTCTTGTTGGAGATTCTTAAAGCTAACACTCCTGGGATCTGTCCAAGCACAAGATTTTTTAGGCTAGAGGCATAGCAGTTGCCTCTCTCTCCTCTTAGCAAAGGCTAAGGGGGGATACTACCCATACACCTAATTGGTGCAGACACTCTTTTCTTCTCATGTGGCAGGACCCTAGAAACTCTTTGCTAAAAATGCAGTAGTATCCCCCAGTTAGCCCTTACTTAACCACCCGATTAACCCCCCTCCAATCCAGTGAATTATAGAGAGGGTCTTGAGCTCTTCCTGCTGAAGGCTTCGCTGCTTCGAGGCTCTCTGCTGTAACCTGCACACTGCGCACTGCCCTGGGATCTAAAACCAGACATCCAGGGGCTGACATCCAGCAGGAGACCTCAGAGAGCAGTTTACATCATGTGGGACTTTTTTCAACCACACAGTTAACGAGGAAATGGTCTTGCCACAGTGGAGCACTCAGAGGCACCCTTTCAAGTGCCAGTGCCATAATAATTAGCTTTTCAAATGGGCATAATAAGGAAACTTCCAAAGACAAAGTATTTCTTCAGAAGATAATTGGCCTTTAAAACCACTTCTCCCAGATGCACAGTGACTACAGTGAATTGTGATGCTCCAGCACTTTCCTGCAAGTCAGCAGGAAATACTTCAGGGGTCACAGCTGAGAATCAGCTTGCAAAGCTGAAGTTGTTTTGTGCAGATAACTTGCAAGGCCCCTCAGAATTATGTTCCTCACCTTCTCACATGCTCCTCTCTTCTCCAAGGGAGTAATTTCTGACCTGACAGATCAGGTGTCCTATTCAGCTGAGCACCTTTTGCAATGTGTCACTGAGCTGGTTGAGGCCTGCAGGTTCTGGAGCTGTTGCCAGGATCTCCAGCTGGGATGCTGACTAGAACCCAGTGTGTCTCCTTTCTCTTAGAGAGAGAAAAGAAACCCACATAGCTGGGTCAGCATGTCCATCAGGAGGCTGAAGGCCAGCAGCTGGCAGTGAGCTTGGAAGATGACTGTGAGGTTATTTGTACCTCATCATCTGATGGGCCAATATCTGATGAGTATCTGATTAGAGAGCAGGCCCATGTCCTGCTGACACAGAGCCTGCAGGCACAGAGCCCTYGCCCTGCTGCCAGCGCTGTCCCTAATGCAGCCCAGGAAGCCATGGACTGCCCTTGCCATGTGGACGTGTTGCTGGCCTGTGCTGCTATGTGCTGCCTACCAGGGCCCCCAGGTCGGTCCTTCTCTGCCAAGCTGCTTTCCAGCCAGCTGGCACTCAGCATGTCCTGGTGCGAGACATTGCATTTCCCTTTGTGAAACTTCATGAGGTTCTTCTGTGCCCATTTCTCCAGCCTGCTGAGGTCCCTCTGAATGGCAGGGCAAACATCTGTTGTATTATGGCTGTATTTTAGGAGAGGATTGTGTCTCAGAAGCTTGTAGGCTCTTAGGAGACACAGGACCATGCAGGTGACTGTGTGGTTACTTCTGTATGTGCAGGTGATGGGCCAGGAGCAAGCACACAGGTGGGAACCTGCCTGTGAGGTCCCTTCTGCCTGAGTGCCTGATAGGCCAGCAGCAGGCACATGGCTAGGATGCTGATTTTGAGGTCATTTCTGCCTCAGTCCTGGATAAGCCAGGAGCATGTACATGACTGAGATGTTGTTTATGAAGACACTTCTGCCTGAATACCTGATTGGATGGCAGCAGGCACATAGCTGGGTCATGTCTGTCTGAGAAGCTGACATGGGCTTGGAAGATGATGATGAGGTGCTGGTATGTGACAGGCCGATAGGTTCCAGTGTTTAAAGGCCAGTTTGAGGCACATTGCCATGAAGGTGACTGTGAGATCACTTCTGTGTCTGCAGGTGATGGGCCAGGAGCAGGCTCATGGGTGGGAAAGTGTCTGTGAGGTCACTTGTGTCTCAGTACCTGATAGGCCAACATCAGGCACATGGCTTGGATGTTGACTGTGAGGTCACTTCTGTCTCAGCATGTGATGGGGCAGCCACYGGCTCGTGAGCAGAGAAGGTGTTTGTGCAGTCAGTTCTGCCTGAGTACTTGATAGGCCACTTGCAGGCTGATGGCTTCGGTGTTGATTGTGACATCATTTGTGCCTGAGTACCTGTTTGGATAGCAGCAGGCACATGGCAAGTCCAGTCATTCGGAGAAGCTGAAAGGCCTGCTGCAGGCAGGTGGGCTTGGAAGAGGACTGTGAGGTTACYTGTAAAGGATCAGCTGGTAGGCCAAAAGAAGGCTGACGAGTGGGGACATAGTGATGGGAGCAATTCTTTCTCAGAAGCCCCTTGGATGGCAGGAGGCATGTGACTGTAAAGGTGAAAGTGATGTCATTTCTGTCTGTGCAGGTGATGGGCCAGCAGCAGGCACACTGCTGGGAAAGTGGTGGTGAGRTCACTTCTGCCTCACTTCTGATTGGCTAGCAGCAGATAGGCCCCAGCATGGCTGGGGCATGTGCATGTGAGGTCCCTTCTGCCCAAGCAGCTAGTAGACCAGTAGTAGGCCCATGGATTGGATGTTGATTGATTGTGAGGTAAATTGTTTGTGAGTGCCTGATTGGCCAGTAGCTGGCCTCTGGCTTGGTAATGTCTTCGCCAAGTCCCTTCTTCTTGATGACCTGATTGGATAGCAGCAGCTCATTTGCTTGGATGCTCCTTGTGAGGTCACTACTGCCAGAGTACCTACTAGGCTACCCACAGGCACAGGGCTAGGATGTTGACTTTGTGGTCTCTCCTGTCCTTGCAGGTGCTAGGCCAGCAGCAGGTGCATAGCTTGGATGGAGATTGTGAGGTCACTTCTGCTGGAGGACCTGGTTGGGTAGCAGCAGGCACAGAGCTGGGTCTTCATGTCCGTCAGGGAAGCTGAAAGGCCAGCAGCTAGCAGTGGGCTTGGAAGTTGATTGTGAGGTTCTTTGTAGGGGATCAGCTGATGGGCCACTGAGAGGCTGTTGGGCAGCAAAGTTATTCTTGGATGAATTGTGTCTCAGAAGCTCCTTAGCTAAGAGGAGGACCATGGCTGTGAAGGTGAGAATGATGATGTCCCTTCTGTCCCTGAAGATGAGGGTCCAGCAGCAGCACATGGGTGGGGAAGTGCCTGTGAGGTCACCTCTGTCTGTGCAGCTGATAGGCCAGCAGCAAGTATACAGCTCAGATGTTCATTGTGTGGTCACTTATAACTGAGTAGCTGAAAGGCCAGTAACAAGCACCTGGCAGTGAGGGTGACTGTGAGGTCACTTCAGTCTCAGCTATTGATAGGCCATCAGGAGGCACATGGCTTGGATGTYGATTGKGAAGTCACCTCTGCCGTAATACCTGATTGGACAGCAGCAAGCAAATAGCCAGGTCATGTCCATGAGAGAAGCAGAAGGGCCGGCCCCCTGGCTTTATGATTGTGAGGTGACTTCTGTCTGAGCAGCTGATAGGTCAGCCTGTGGCTCAGGCCTAAGACAGGTGTTTGTGAGGTCATTTCTGCCTGAGTGCCTGATAGGCCAGCAGCAGGCACATGGGTTGGATTTTGACTGTGGGGTCGCTTCTGACCTCACTT
>PTFA01000892.1:0-29730 GCA_003342895.1 Casuarius casuarius
GGTCACCTGACCCTGCTTCTTCTGCCTCTGGTACGCTTGCTTTTGATGTCTGAGCTTTGTCAGGAGCTCCTTGTTCATCCACGCGGGCCTCCTGTYCCCTCTCCTTGAGTTCCTGCTTGTCGGCATGGCCCATTCTTGAGCTTGGAAGAGGTGACCCTTGAAAATCAACCAGCTCTCCTGGACCCCTCTTCTCTGTGGGACTGTATCCCATGGGGTTCTTCCAAGCACAGCCCTGAACAGGCCCCAGTCTCGGCCTGTGATCTTGCTTTTTGCCTTGCTCACTCCTCTCAGGATCCTTAACTCCACCATCTCGCGGTCACTGCAGCCAAGGTAACCCTCGACCTTCACATCACTGCACAGTTCTTCCTTGTTCATACGTATCATGTCCAGGAGAGTGTCTCCCCTCACTGGCTTCTGAATCACCTGCATCAGGGAATTATCACCAGTGCACTCCAGAAACCTCCTGGATTGCTTGCACCCATGCATTCCCACTGCACTCTCACATGCAGGGCAACACACCCTCCTTGCAGTCCTGGCGTCTCCTTCCTAGAGACCCTGTAGCCATCCATTGCAGCACTCCGATTCTGTGAGCTATGCCACCATGTCTCTGTGATTCCAGTGAGATCRTAGTGCTGCAGCTGTACGCAAACCTCTAATTCCTCCTGTGTGCTCCCTGTGATGCACGTGTTGATGCATGACTTCATGCAGGGGCACTTGAGAGAGTGTCTCTGCAACCTCCCCAATCCAAGTCTCTGAGAAGCAGCCATCCTTCCGTGGCAGCAGGTTGGGTTGGCAGACAGGGCACCTCCATCCCCTGTGGCAAGGTGCCACCAGCTATCACTCATAGCTTCTTCCTTGTGTTGTTGCATGGCCTCAGCCCTGGTGCTTCATTGGACAAGCTTTTTGTCTTACAAACCCTCTGACGCCTCTAAATTTGTTAGTTAGGATATATTATGTTCCTTATGTTCCTACTGCTATTAGGTGGTTTTATTCATTTTTCTTCCTATAATAGCACAGAATACAAAGGATCATGTGCTTGTTTGGATTGTAAACATCGGGAAACAGGGAGGACCTTCTCTTACAGCTGTAGCCTGATGTCTGAGGGACTGATTTGTATCTAGATGTCCTGTAGCTATGGCTATTCTTTATATTATAGATTGTGTGGTAGTGTCTTTGTCTGTCAATCATTGAATTTGGTAACTAGTTAAGCTGCGCTGCAGTTGTTCTCTGGTATGCTTTCTGGGTTTCTTTACCGTGAAAATCAAGGCATGGATTTGGCATGTTCTGAAATCTCAAATCTTCATTGATGATGGAGATGGCTGAGGTGCTCACCTCCACCTGAGAAACCAGAAATGTGACCGAGTCCAACAATACAGACATCTGAATTACATTCATATAATTTACATGAACATGTAAATTAGCCTTAACCCATCTTCTCTCCCCTCCCCCTGTCTGCTTGCCTGTTAAACAGTGAAGGAGTTGCATGTTCCCTGAGTATTTTCACATGTGTTTTTAATATGTTAGTGGATGTGGTTTAATTTTTGTGCAGAGCAGAAAAGTATGTTCTTTAGTGTAAGAGAATATATCATCTCTCTTTGAAAGTTCCTTTGTTGTGTTTCAGTAATGTAATTCAGGATCATCTGTGCAGGGAAATGGCTTTTTATCTATTTCCCCAGATCTTGATGTGTGATAAGATCTAGGTTGCTGCAGCTGCTATCTGTATGTGAAGGGGATCATATCCGTTTAAAGTATGTGCTTGTTCAAAAGAAAAGCACAGAACCTAAGGGGAGAGCAGTTCTTTCAGTTATGTTTGAAGTCATGCCTCATTCATCACAACTTTTAAGGTTGTGCTGAGATTCACTTAATGATTTTGTGTTAATAGTACCCCAGTCAGGGTTATAATTCCATAAAGTTGCTTTCACTACAGAAACTTGGGTCTAGTGTCTGCCCTCTTGATTCAGAAGATTAGCCAATACCTCAAGATAGTGAAATCTAATTGCAGGAATGTAGAGTATTCATCTAAAAACAATCTAACTTTTTATATTTGATCACCTTATAAGTTTCCTGCATATTTTGCAAATTATCTGCAAACTTTTATGATTTAAGAAATTTAAGGGGAATTTCCAAAGATTGAGTACAATATGGAAGAAGACATTAAAAATGTGCTCTGGTAATGTGTTTGTATTTTTATTTATGAATGGGAAAACTCAGATCAGAATAATTTTAGTGTTTACTATGAATTTGTGCTAACTTACAGATCACCAAGGTTAGTATACCTAGATTCGCTTAATGAAACAAGTGAAACATATCTTTTCTTTAGAAGCATCACTGACTTTTGTTGCTGTTTTATAAAAACATTACAATGAATCCATTAACAACTCAGTAGTCTTAGTCTTCTTTGCTTTGTTTGCATTGTCTGCTTTTTTTTCATGCTTCAGTACAGAGCACAGTAGCCATGCTAGTATTAGCAGCAGTATGTTTATAATTTTGTTGTCTGAATTTAAGCTAATGTATGGCTGCGGAGTATTGAGAATTGTCATTTATCACAGTAAGGTCATGAGTTAGAAGCTGGCAAACTTTTCTATGCTGCGGTTCTCAATCCTGAATGTCTTTAAATGGTTTGATAAAAGTAGAAAAATTATTATGTTCTGACACATGGTTTGGGCATGTACGAATATATGTTTGCTGATGTAGATATACTTCTGACAACCATCTGACCCTCTGGCACTGTATTTTTGAGATTTTGCTGAATAAAGTAGGTAGCATAAAGTTAGCTATAACAAATACTACATGATTTAGAGATGCCACAGTAAGATGAAACTGGTCAAGGCACTCAGCACCCCAAAGTCCGCATAGCATTGACATGGCCAAAGAACATATCAAAACACTTTAGAGCTGAATTGTTGATTTAAGTGACCATTAGCTATCACATTGCAATAGAAATGTGAATATTTACACATAAGAAATATGGATATGGATTTTGTTGGGGCTTTTCCCAGTAAAGTTCCCCTGAAAGTGGTGTCTAAGAATGTTGTCGTGTTGGAGAGGGAAGTACATGGGAGGAAACAAAACTTAATTACTTTCTGGTACTTTTAAAATGTTGCTATTGTCCTTGGTCAGGTCATTCTATAACAAAACAGTAGGAGAGAAATAGGACATGTTAGAAATCAATAAGAAAGGTCTTGTGAGGTGTTTTAATATTAATCTCGATTTGCATAAAATAGGAATTTATCCTTCAATATATAGTTTAAGAAAGTAGGAGATATTTTCATTTATTCCAAGTATATTTTCCATATTCCTGATTCTCAGTATACAAGATGGATATCAGCATGTTGTTTTATTTATGAAAAACATATTTTCCTTTGCATTTTGATGGCTTTGTGCTGTGAATAAAGTAATGTGAAAGAAAAGCTATGCAGTAACATAGGACTAAGCTAAGTTGAAGTTCTTTTCAATTGCAATCAGCCAGGAGCATATGTACAAATAGTTATCATGGGTTACTTAATGGCAATAATTTGCTTAGGTGACTTCACTCTGAGAGATTTAGATCAAAGATGAAAAAAATGGTGAAATGGTGGACTGCTACACCTAAACATGTATGCTACAGACAGTACAAACACTCTACTGAGCCTAGGAGCATGTACATCAATTTCTGTTATGTTCTAGCAATTATAATCAATATCTCATTGTTTTAAAATTGAATCTATTTATTTCTAAATATTTATTTTGAGATTTCTGTAAACACTTATAGAAAAAGCATGAAATCAAAAAAGAAGTTGCTTTTCAAGAAAGCTTCTCCTGTCAAAAGTTATAGGATACATTTAGCAACTTAGCAATCTCCTTTAGTATGCTCATAAATATCAGCTGTAATTTTAATTGCTTTTGTTTTCGGAGAGAGACAGCACACATTTCAATAAATCTTTTCTAACTCTTGAATGTTCAGATTAATGAATTGTGCATGCTCATAGTAAATAAATTCTGTTGTGGAAATATTATACTAACCTTCACCATTTCCTGATGTGCTCTCATCTCTGTACCGAAAAGAAGTTACCTGAACACATTATTTCTGTCATTTATTTTTGTATTGAGATACCGTGATTGCCGATACCGTGATTGCCATGGCTAAATGGAGAGCTATCACATAGTGAAATAAAGTGAACATATCATAAACTCGTTTGGGAAACATTTGATTAAAATTACTTTGAAGGCAACTATATTCATAGAAAAGAATTGAAGATATTTTCTTTAATGGGTATAACTTTTTTGTTTGTTTGCTTTAAATAGGTTCTCACTTCAGGTTGCTGCAGTGGCAGAGAACTGCCTTCTTACTTTATACCCGTATTTGGCATTTCACTGCTCTGATCAACAAATTATCTTCAGAAGCAGTAAGCAATCAACATTTTACCTCTTTAAATTATATTATGTGCAGTAGTGTGTCCGTATTTTCAGTATGGTAGCAGGGATGCTATCAAGATAGTATTTTTGCTTATTAATTAGAGGGTCATGCTAACAATTAAATTGCATAGTTTAATAGCTTCTATTTTCTTGTTGAAAATAAGAAAAACTTATATAAACAATCTGATATTGTTTATTGAAAAAATATTAGACAAATCTAAATCTTATAGAATGTTTGATATTTTTAGAGTATGAGTAGAAAAGACAGCCCAAACAATAAAGAAGAAATTTGAAAATATAAATTAGATTGATAAAGAATGATCATTAATATTTCATATGACAACATTTGGATATGTTATGACGAAAGCAAAAGAGAAGAAAACCACTTGATATTATGATAAAATGTGGTCATCCAACTGCTTGGCTGTTGGATATGATTTTCAGTATTTTTAGTTATTGTGTCCTGGAAGACTGGGGACCGTAGCAGTATTTTAAGGCCCAATAAAAATCTGGTGTCACAGTAGAAATATTTTTATCTGTAATGACAATTTCCTCATATTCTTCAGCCATTTGATATTGTGGATAAGCAGTACTTTTGTATCTTTTATCTGGGCATTCTAAAATGGCTCTCATGCAGTTTGATATCCATTCTATATGAGGTCTGTCTTTTTTTTTAATAGAAAGAAAAAATTAAAGAGAAGTAAAATGTGCAAGCTGCATTCTAACATGGCAGAAATCCGTGGCTGTTTTAACATAGTGCTTTAATATGAAAGGTTAAGATCATTAATACCACACATTTCATTTTTAATTACACTTAGAATAAGAAGCCATAAAAACACACTTTTTCAAAAGCATGTGCCTTCAATAGCATCTTAATTATGCATGAGGTGAAATTTTAAAAATATTCTGGTTTTGTTAGTGGAAGAAATTAATTGCAGGTTAAAAACATGGTGTAAATTTGTTTAAAACATCTACTTTTTTTCTGTACTACTCCTAAGTCCTTTTCAATGTTCCTCAATCTCTTTATGTGTTTCTGTGTTTATGGGAAGGGATTAGTACCAGAGAATAATTCTGTTTGGAAGGAACCTCTAGAGGTTATCTAGTCCAACCTCCTGCTCAAAGCATGTTCAACTATGAAGTAAATTACTACATTTTTTTATAGCTGGTATCTGTTATATTTGGATGAAACAGACAAGCTTTCAGGTAAGCAAACCATTCATTAGGTCAGAAATAGATTTAGTTTTGAAGATTGCAGATTCTAAGACTGCTTTGGCTTAAAAGTAAATATGTTACCCAGACTGCCTAAGAGGAAAGATAGTCGGTACTTGTGAGGTAGGAAATGGGATTAGCAAGGAGAAAGGTGACTTGTTTCTTATAGAAGCTGGAAATAGATAATATATAACCCATGGATCATGGCACAAGTAAATGAAAATAGGGGAAAAAGTATTATATTCTCTCTTATGAATGTGTGATTTGTTTATTTATTTTAGTATCCAATGGATTTATGAATTTCTTTTTCCAGGCTCATCTTTTGAAGATGCTTTGTAGGTTTTCTTTGAGAATTATGACAAAGATGGGACAATGATTTTATAAAATCTGGAGGGGGAAAAAAAAACCCTGCTGAGAAACTGCTAAGAGGATGTACTGGATGGCTAGTTTAGTGTGACCAAACCATATCTGTCCAGTATAGTGGTTTCAAAAGCTCCTCCACAAGCCTTTGCTTCCATGTATCTGACACCATGCTCTTACGCTATTTGCTCCAAACTGCACCAATAACCATGCCAACAACCGCAATATAAAGATAATGGTATAGAGTTCTTCTTTCTCTCACTGCTGTTAACTAGTCCTGAAACCATACTGAGTTCCTCTTCTACGCTTGTTGTGCAGAGTGACCTCACAGATGGCTAGCTGAGGGTCCTGTAATCCTATCATATCATGGCAGGCGAAACTGCACCATGATCTACAGCATCTAGAATTAGTATTTGTATACCCTGGTGGGAGATAGTGTGTATTCAGAGTGGATGATCAATCAGAACTCTTCTGCCCAGAGAGTGCATGAATGTGGCAGTACCATGTTAAACTGTGAAACTTATATTGATACTGACGGCAGTTGCTTATTATGTTGTCTTTAGTTTAGGGCTTTAGTTTAAGCCATTCTGAGTAATGTAAAATGTTTGCATTCAGCTTCCTGGTAGATGAAACTATGCAGTAATGCTATAATATACTGCAGGTACACCCTATCTTGAACCCCCAGTTCTGTGTCTTGGTTTATTTAATGTAGGATAAGATGTAGAGCATTTCTTAATTATTTCTTTAATTATTGTGAGTAATAATAACAGTGGAAATATACTCTATTATCTCTAGCATATGTTAGCTGACTCTCTAAAGAACTCTGTGACTGTAGTTGTCAGTATGCACTAAAGCCTTGTACTGCCATATCTTCTCTGCCAATATTAGCTGTGCTAGTATTTCTGTTTTATAATCACAGATTCCTTTTGCCAGATCCTCTAAATCTGTATGACAACAAGATCAAAACTGTCAAAAGAAATACTATTTGTCCTTGAGACTTCAGTGGTGTCAAATACGTAGAATGAAATTATCAGTGTTTTTGAGATATTTCAGGGTATTAAGGCCAGCCCAGTGCTTCCTCTTAGCAGTTTCTTGTCATGATTTTTTTTTTTTTGTTAGCTTTCTACTCTACTGGCTGAATTTAAAAGCCAGAGTTTCTAGACAGGAACATGAGTCAAGAATGAACTCCTAGCAGGTAACTTTCATTTCTTAGCCTTTTTCCTACCTGCAGATCTAGTTGCAGACATCTTTTTTCAAAGTGCCAGTTCCCAAATAACTCATTCCAAACACTTCTTCCACTCGATGAGATCTTTTCTTCAGTGTTCAACTTTATGCTGGTCTTCCTTCATAGCCTTTTCTATCCACTGACCATTTCTAGCATCCTCCTTCCCAACTCTGTATCCAGAGAATTGAATTGCACTTAGAAATATGTATTTGCAGAATGGAAGTTAAAAAAACATTTTTAAGTGCAGATAGGTATGTGAGTTTTATGGTGTCACAAAAGTGATGAATTGGTAAAGCATAATTCTGAGTTAGGTTTATTTGAGAGAAAAAAAGGTAGTGTTGAGTCTGTAAAAGCTTGATGGTGTTATACTGAGACTCCTTTTATGGATAGCTGTGATCAGAAATCTCTTAAGAGTATTTGGTTCATGAACTCCTGAATTAGTGCCATTCTGGTAGGTTTTCTTCAGGAAGTGTGCAGACCCATCCTGTACAATATACAGTTAATGGAAAAATTATGCAGGTAAATTTTGTCTCCATTCTAGTAACAGAAATGAGATATTTATCATGAGTCAAACAAGACCCGTTACTTGATCACTTGACGCCTAAGAGGAAAAAGAAAATCAGATAACTCTATGAACTGTTAGAGCATAGACAATGAAATATTTTTTACTGTGGTTTTCACTCAACTATGGCTTATAATCTTGCTTTACAGACAGTAATGAGAGAGACTGCAGTAGCGGGGAAGTTATTTTGCATCCATGTTGTACTCCACAATCAGCTTCCTATACTACTTCCTCAGGTTCCTTTGCTGTAATCACTGCCTCAACCTCTGAAGACTCCAAATCAGGTACAGTACAACTGTTCACTTTGAACACTGAGCTCTTAAAAGTGCTTTACAGTTTATGACTTTAAAGACACGCTTGACATTTGTAATCTTTGCTGGAAGTACATCTGCATGTGTAAACCATGAATAATGGGGAGGCTGTCATCTCCTGTAATATCATAGGAAAGCTGGCCTAGAGGATAAGCAGAAAAGACTCTCCTGCCTTTTAGTAGCTCAAGTGGAAGGAAAATAAGCCAGGCTGTTAAAAAAAAAATTCTAGGTCGATTTGCAGTAAAAAGTCCATGGAGGATCCAGCAGAAAATATATTACTGGAGGGATGTAAGGAATTAGTTGCTAAGAAGGGTGTTCGTGTCTGTAGTTATGAACTAACTAGCAACGTGGACTCTGTAAATGTGCTATACTCTACAAAGAACCAGTTTTATATTAAGGCTAGACTTTGACATTTTTATTGTATTTATGAAATACTGTATAAACAATACCAATGTCAGTGGGACTCAGTTAAGGTGCTGGTCCATAGGAGTTAAGAATAGTAGACTCTTCTGTGAGGTTGTCAAGTGGTTAGCATATGAAGCTGTTGACATTTGTCATCTTAGCTGCTAGTTTGCTAACTGAAGAAGTTACTTCTGGTGCATGACTGCTAATGTTCCAGTCTGGCAGATCTGCTGATAGGGCTGTTTGTATGATCGTTCTCTAACCTATTGCCAAGACAAGTAGGGTTAGTTAAACAGATGAAATAGTAGCTCTTTACTAACATGACTCATTTTTAGTGGAATGATGTAAGAAGAGTTCAACAGAGCAACTCAGTTCCAGATCTGAAGAGGCAGTAACATCTGGCAGAGTTGTCACTGACAAGATGGGAAAGTAACCTTGTCAGCCAGCACTACTGCACAGGCTCAGGTCTGGCTGCATGCTACAAAGGACTAGAGTCCCTTCTTTTGCTCTATTATGTTGTGTTGTATTTTCTTCTTAAATCCTAACCAGATCATTTTTTCACTCTTCAAGATATTAACTAGTTTTATTTTTGCATCGTTTAATGAAACACACTGCAATAGTGGCATCAAGATACATCTTTAAATATATCTGGAATCATTTATTTGTGCTGTGAAGAGAATGGTTATATCATTACCTTTCATACAATAATACTGTTTTACAATAAAGAAAAACCGATAGTGGTTAAAATATGTAATACAAGTTTTAACCGGATGAGGATCTGGGAGAGAGAAGGGGGAAAGAAGAGGGATAAGTCCAGAGGCTTATCAGGCAGGAAATAGGCTCATTAGGACCAACGCAGTTTGCCAGGACCAAAGCAATTTGCTTGAACACAAGTCAGTTAGCCATTGGCATATCATTAGGGTGAGAAACTAGCATTGACTAGCTGGTAAACTAATATCTACTGCAACTGTGTGTAAGACTGTTTCTTAAGATTATTGCCTATGGTTTTGTAGGCCGTGTCTGAATTTCTTTATTTTTTCTGATTGGGTAATTTTTTTTTTAAGTGCAATTAGATTCTAACAATGTGATTTATTCTGTTCCCAAAACATGTACATGTCACTTTAGCATTGTTTATTTCAGAAATAAGAGTTGATCATCCCTTGTGTGACAATTTTTTGTTTTCTGAGAGCGATTATATTAAAAATATACATGTTGCTTTTATACTAGAAAGTAAAATAAGGAATCTTTTGGTATTTTTATATCATTCAGAATCGGATACTGTTCTTGAAAATGAAAATGTAAAGATGAATGAAGCTGACAGCCAAAGCGATGGGAGAAAAAAAAAATTTGAATTATCACTTTTTCCTGATGAGAACAAAGAGGAGTACATCTTCTTTCAGAAAGTCCTAACCGCTGTTCAGAATTGGTTCAGTCTCTTTGGTTGGTCTAAGGGACCTAATCCTATTTCAATACCATATTCACTAAGACGGTAATTCATATCTGCTAAAAGCTAACTCGTATGTGTTAACCTCTTAAGTTACTCTGGATATGATCTAAGAAATATAAATGCACTCTAATGCACACTTGCATATTACAGCTGTAGCATCTACACACTGTTATATGAAAATGTTATCTAGGTGTTATAATTTTTCATTTTATAAAATACATTTCCGAGTAGGATGCCCTAATATGCCACAATGGAATATATGTAAAGTAGACAGTTAAAACTGTGTATAACACTTTTGATTCTGAACCAAGAATGAACACAGTTTTAGCAGTTGTCCTGCCTTTCATGGCATAAATAAGTATTTCAGCAATATTTCTTTTTTCTCCATACTCTGAAAGTCAAAAAACAGCTGGGGAAGCAAACTTCATTATTCACAGTCTTGCAAACACCCTGGAAATATAACAGTCATAGTGGCATCACTTAGTTGATGTTATCTAGTTTGCTACTAAATGATGAAGCAGCCAGTCTCCTGGGATGTGGCTGCTATAGAAAGCAAAGCCTTAATAGAAAGCAAAGTTTTATTTGGCAGGAAGCAATGACAAACACAAATTTACTTATGAAATATTTCATATACACTTATTAAATATTCCATGCAGTTTAAAATTCTTATATTACTATAAAGTTCTTTAGAAAGGAAAATGTACTGTACTTTTCAACCTCCATGCGTCTGTTTTCTCTTTATGATTTATTAAGAAATTTATCGTGGTCAGTGGTACAATATTTTACTTTTAAATGCACAGAACAAGCTAGTGTTAAAGCATAATATCGGAAGCTCTTTCTCTCTTAGTGATGCATGTAAAGTCCAGATGACTTCTTCTCCAGAGAGGGTTTTTAAACAAAACCTTGGCAAAGATGCTAAGACTATTTATGACATGTTACTCCATCTGAGTGGACAGTTGTTACCAAGCATTATGTCCAGCCAGTCATTATCCTGTGATCCAACTGAACGAATATTGCAGCTCTACTGGCAGCATTCTGCATTTCTTACTTTCCTTAAGTAAGTACGTATGTATGATAAAATATATCTCTCTTCAGTTTACCCTTATTATTAGCCTGTTTTTTACTGTATATTTTGTGATCTAAGATTTATGTATGATAAATTTTAATTAACTTTTTACCAAGGTATCCTGTGCAGCTTAAACTAAATTAAGGTGTCCCTTGATAGGTTATATGCACAAATATTATACAGGGATCCCAGAGGAACTTCATGATGAAAGAAGACAAATTTCAACCACATCCCTTAGAGAGACTGAGAAGATAGTCAAATCATGTTTGTTATTGATGATCTTGCTATTCCACTGATGCTTTTTGTCCTACTGGCAGCTGTGATGTATTTTGTAACTTTGTAATCTGTTAGTCTTTCATATTAATAATATGCCAAGAAATGGAAGCACTACTTTTCCTGATGAATAGTTTTAGTTATTAGCTAGCTTCATTGATTATCTTGTCTTGACACAGAATGTGGAACAGATGTCAAAGATGTTGGGAATCAAAAAAGTTAATAAACTATTCCTCATCCTTCTTGGCTTTCACTGCTGTGAAACAGAAATGAAAATTAATTTAAATAAAGCCTGATGTCATGAAAGCCTTAGAGATCATCAGAAGTCCTGAAACACAGGATCCACATCTTTTTAACATCCTCAGCAGTGTTCAAGAGGCTTTCCAGCCATTTAAGAGCTGTTATCTACTTGCTGTCCTAAATACAAGCTTCTTGTCTTCTGAAAATGATGTACAGGGATGTATCTAAACTCACTTTAAAATGGGCCAGTAGCTGCAGTGATTTACCAGCTGAGCCAACAGGCAATGTTTCTGGTGTTTAAGGTATGAAAGCAGAATGAAATTCAGTGTAATGCTGTTGACAGGTATCTTTTTCAGGTTATCTATCAACATAAATATCTTAAAGAGTGATAAAATACAATGTAGTTAAACTTCTGTGCAAATGGGAAACCATACTGTTTGTCTACCATTATCTCAAATACATCTTTCTTTTCCATTGTAGGATTGTTCTTTCAATAATTCCATCTTCCCAGGAACACTGGGTCACCTCATTAGATCTCATAAGTTTACTCAATGCACTGAATCAAAAAGCTTGATGGAAGACCAAAAAAAGTGCTGTGCACCACTCGTTAAATTTAGTGATCTTCTCAAAAAGCTGTCTCAATCTCTTGATAGCAGAATGACTGCTATCTATAGCAGGACAACTGAGTCTATAGGTGCAACAAACATCCCGGCCTTTGAGATAAAGTATTCACAACATTAACAGGGATACGAAGATTTTCTCTGGATCTAACAACACTGGACCTTTAGTTGCAGCTTTCAGCCAAGTCATTGCTTTTTAAAAAGAGGCAGAATAGCACTTTTCCAAGCCTCACAGATAATAAGTGGCAGATGATTTGGAAGAGCCATTGCAGCAGTGGCAGATACCTTTCCCTTTCTTCAGTAATGAAGGAAAATGCATATAGATTCCTGTTGTTTTCACAACTTCAGCTTCTGTTCTGATAATGAATAAAGGAATCATCTGATGCTTCCCATCTTATCTTAAAGGCTATAGAGTCAATTGGCAATGTATTGCTGAAGAGTGTCTTGCCATCATATCATTTGAAAACTTTGAATAATGCCACCCTGCTGATCTTTCTTCTGAAGGAGTGTTGCTGCCTTCAGAGAGCAAGTCATTGAATAAGTGGTGATAGGGTGCTGAATGGCTCTCTAAGTAGAGATTCAACAGATTTTCTTATTTAATTCATACACTGAAGAGTTCTGAGGTTGGCTGTCAAAAAACTTCTTTGTCCAAACCCAGGGAAAAGCCTTTAGGAGACTGCTGCCCTGGGTCTGGTGTCAAGCTAATAATCTGCATGACTTCTAGGAGAGCAGTCAGAGGGAACTTCAAGACGTGCTTCCTCTTCCAGCAGAATTGCAGGATCACAGAAGGGTTGAGGTTGGAAGGGACTTCTGGAGATCATCCAGTCCAACCCCCCTGCTGAAGCAGGGTCACCTAGAGCACATTTCCAAGGATTTTGTCCAGACAGCTTTTGAGTATCTCCGGGGATGGAGACTCCACAGACTTTCTGGACAACCTGTTCCAGTGCTCTGTTACCCTCAGAGTAAAGAAGTTTTTCCTCATGTTCAGATGGGACTGCCTGTGTTTCAGTTTGTGCCCATTGCCTCTTGTCCTGTCGCTGGGCACCACTGAAAAGAGCCTGGCCCCATCCTCTCTGCACCCTCCCTTCAGATACTTATACACATTGATCAGGTCCCCCCTCAGTCTTCTCCAGGCTGAACAGTCCCAGCTCTCTGAGCCTTTCCTCATAAGAGAGATGCTGCAGTCCCTTCATCATCTTAGTAGCCCTTCGCTGGACTTGCTCCAGTAGCTCCATGTCTCTCTTGTATTGGGGAGCCCAGATCTGGACACAGCACTCCAGATGTGGCCTCACAAGGGCTTAGTAGAGGTGGAGGATCACTTCCCTCAACCTGCTGGCAATGCTCCTCCTAATGCAACCCAGGATGCCATTGGCCTTCTTGGCCACAAGGGCACAAACCCGTTACCCTTGTTTGCAGTTCTAAGTTTCATTAATCCTTTTATTGGTAGCTGCTACAGCTTGATTGATTCCTCTCAGTTCCTATCAATAGACACACAAGTGTCTAACTACTTTTCAAGACTAAAGCTGATGTGCCTTTCAGAACCTTTCGCCCTTCAGTATGGGATTTTATAGCCCTAACTCAAATTAATACAGACTTTGATTTTGGTCTTCTAGGACTGAGATTTCTTCTACATAGCTTCAAAGGTTTTAATATCTCATTTGTAACCCATTATTTGATGGATGAGGTAGCACTAAGAAATGAAAATAACACCATTTCTCAACAGATGACAGTGATGTATACACCTGTCATTCTCCAAGTTCAAGCATGCTCCCCAGTATCTTTGAGCGTGCCAGAAAGCCTACTTGGACATTATCAGCTATGGGAAACATTTCTTTGTTTTCTCACCCTGATAGTGTCAGGTCTTCAATTGGCTTGGGCAGCCAAGATAAATTCTTAGCATGTTTCATATTGTCTTTATTATTATTAAGTTATTATTTATTATTATTATTTATTATTATATTATTATTTATATATTTGTTTTCGTAATGTCTTTATTATATGTTATTTGTCTCAAGCTTGTTTATGGTAAAATGCAAGTAAAAACATTTATTCATAACATTAAAAATGGACAACAGAACCAGAAATATTTCTCCAAGATATAGGTGAAGAAATGAAGGAACAACATCTTCAATCTGCTTGCACTAAGGTTGTATCAGAAAGGTCGTCTTCTATGCCTTATTTGGTTTATAATCTGGCAGCTTCGGGCAAGCAGGCAGTCAGGTTTCTATCCCTTTGCATACCTTATGCTTCAAGTTACCCCTAATAGAGAAAGTCTGTTCAGGAGCTTCCATCAAAATAGTCATTTATAGAGATTTCCTTAAAGAGTTTTCACAGGATACTTTTGGACCACTTCTTGATAGGGTCAAAACTTTCTCCTGGTGAAGCCTGATGGCTCTTGTATCCAATCTTTCCATTGAGATTTCCCAGGGAATCTAGGCAAACTTAGTCTTCCATCTTGAAACTCATTCTATTCTGTTCTTGCTGTGTTTCCTAGCTAAGATAAGCAATTAGGTATGCAAGTAGCTCTTTGTTAGACCAGGACCCTCAGTGGCTAGTAGATAATGGTGTGCTTCAACAAAGGCTAAAAGTCTTCTCGTGTTTTGGGGTGATTCATTAACATATTTCAATTTAAAATTTCTCTTACGTTGAACTTTATATAGAACTCTCTACATAAACAAACATACTGTCATGCAGATGGGATTTGATCAGAACCAAACATGGTGTTAATTACCTATTTTAAAATGATTCTGAGTTTGGGGGTGACCGAATCTCAACCTCTTTTGCTAAGCATAGCAACAATAAAAAAGAAATACATAGTGTTTCTAATGCAATTTCCTTGGATATTTGGAAAGCTATTAGCTAAATTTTAATAAATGCTTTAGTGAGTTTTGTCCATTAACTGACTGACATCATATTCTGGGCATAATTGGAGCCAATGGTCGAGGCCCAGTCTGGCACCTCTGTACACTGATACATCAATGATTCCCTAGTGATTGGAGAATGAAGATGTGATCAATAACAGTCCTAACAAAAGTATACAGGTTGTGACAGAAAACCATTTCTGGCTGAACTCCTGTGCTTAATCATTCCGGCACCAAAGATATATAAGCTGATGCCCACTAGGCCCTTAGCAGTACCAAACCTTGTCAGTTTCTGTCTGTTCTGGTTCTTGTGATTGCTGTCATTGGTCCTGCTTTATGGATACTCTTTCCTGCCTGTGCATTTTAGGATCACCTAGGATATTTACATTTCTTCTTATTATTTAAGAGTACTTAGAGTTCCCACTATAACTGGCTTGTTACTGCAGGGTACACTCAGATAGAAGAGCTTACAGATAGGTTGAGTAAATTGAAAAACTTGGACTACCCTTAAAAAGTATTATATTGCCTATGTATTAACTTTTCCTGTTTTGTTATTTTAGAAGCCAAGGAGCATGTCTGCCTTATGTTATGCCAGAATTTCTGCTTGAACCTGATGATTATAAGAAATGGATTACAGGGCAAACTTTCCTGAAGGTAGTATGTGTGTGTTTTGTTTTTTTTGTTTGTTTTTTAAACAAAGACTATATGCTCTAGTTTCAATCCTTCAAAGACTAATGGAAATCTTCTGTGCACCATGAGTAGTCCCACTGTGGTCATTATTTGATTTTGCATAAATCTAAGCATATGCATAAGACTGAGTGGAACTTTAAGTTAATGCCAGCATTTTTCCTTCCAAGTTTCTCGCTCCCGTCAAATACCTGTGATTAATATCTAACTGATTGTTTTTTCCAAGTAGAACTTATTTTTCTGCTTTCTACTCATTATTCCAATTTTTAAAATTCCTTTGTGTTGCCTCTCTGTCCTGATTGCTGTTTTCAACTCCTGTCAGTTCTGTATTGTGCTTGAGGAAACGGCAAACTATAAGTGGTTCTTGTGCTGATCATTGTTGCACTATGGTAGACATATCAGCCATTTATTTATGCCATTGATTTGTTATCCACTTTTCTTATAATCCTCCTCCTTCCAATCCAAACCGCTGAAATTAATATTGAAAATAAATCTCATTCCTTTATCTGAAGGCTCACATGGCTGAGTTGAAAAAAGGTGTTGTGAAGAACTCAGATGTCTTTAGCGACATGCATAGTTTTATGCTGGAAGAAAGTGTGTTTGAGACAGTGAGCAAACGGGCTTGGACAGATGTGTTACTGCAGGTATRCAAGGTAAGTTGTAGACACATTTACTGTTTAGATTCTGAAGAACTATTGTAAAATGTTTTGAAAAAAATCTTTGGTATGTTCAAGATTTTTTCAAATGCATGTTTAAAAATATACTTCTGTTTCAAATGTTTTTTTCTATAACAGAGTCTCTCTAAGACTAGTTTAAAAGAGAACACTTTAGTTTTCTTAGTTCTGATACTTTAGCAGTGTGTTAAAATGTTTCGATTAGGTAAATGCCACTTAGGATAGTCTGCATTTAGTAAGTTTAATTTTACAGAAATCTTTTATTATGGATTAAAAAAAACCCCTCTGCCACGATTTTGGTAACACTGGTTAGAAACCCCTTCTGCTGGAAATACGTAGTTGCACGGAGATACATATGACCAGGCCATTTATTATCTTATGTTCTATGGATTTTTTAGACAGATAAACATTTTTTTGATCACCTATTCCTGTTGAGATTTAATAAACTTAGTCAGTATGGACTTCTAAGATTTTTATTCAATTTTATTTTTGGTGATTATGTTGCATAAATATATTGGCTGTTTGAATCAAGTTTTCCAGAGTAGGCTTGATACTCTCACAAATCATCAGTATGCCAAAAAATAAATGTTTTCTTATTTTTATTCAAAAGGATGGAAAATAAATGAAAAATGCAAATATTATTTACTATAAAAGCATAATAAAGAATAAAAAAAAGTGTTAATCTAGAATTCCAAGATGTAAAATTGATCAAAAAGAAAACGGTGGTAAAAGTAGTTGAGAAAAGAACAGACAACAAACTGTTGTTTCCCACATACTGGGATAAATGACTCTAAGGATGTATGTTCCGGTGCATGTGCAAAAATATAGAAAAAAATGCAATCAGAGAGACCTGAATGCAAATCACTTTGCTTTTTTTTCCCAGTGTTCTGAATTATAACTACAGGACAGACTAGCACAGAATCAAAAAACAAAATTAATAGTATACATGGGGGTTTTCTTATCTTAAGAAATTTTCTAGTACTTCTTACAGTAGCAGTTTAAAGGCATCTCCAAAACACTAATAAAAAATAAAATTTTAATTTGATCATTTTATAGCGTATCAGTAACTTCATTTACTTTTACATTTACTCCTGTTCTGTCTTATAGTCCCAAACAGGGACTAGTAATCTTGCTATAAGGGAATTTTGGGGTGTTGGAGTGGGGTGGTGCTTTCAAATAGATCTTTGGTCTTTCTGAGCATTGGTGTAGACACAAGAATGGGGCAGAACACATGATTGTTGAGGATAGGAAAGCGGTTCAGGTTTAGATCAGGTTTGACAGTAGTTCTGGTTTAGATCAGCTTAAACCTATTGTGAAGAAGTGATCTTAGTCATTCTAGCTTCCTGTGCATGTTTCAGCTTCTCATTTATTGTTCCTTCATCTTCCTGTTCTGTAATAGTGCTTTTTCACATTCATCTTTTTTTTCTCTCTCTCCTTTTTTTTTCTCTCTCTTCTTCTAATGTCTTAGGAATTGTACTTCTTTGCTTTACTTTTTTGCTGTAACCTTATGCAGTTTGCCTAATGTGGTATTTAACATAATAAAGTATAAGCAGAAATCTTATTATAACATGACTTTACATTAGAACCAGTCACTAACATTCAGTGTCCTTCTCCATCTTCCATACCCTCTTGTTCAAATCTGTTATTTGACAAGGAGATTGCCATGGGACCTGTTTTTTTCTTTTCTATATTCATTTTGTAATGAAAGCATCAGAACAATAAATAAAAACAGGATATGAACTGTCAACACAGCAAGATGGTGGTTTATATGCAAAATTAGTTATTGGTGATAGTGTTGAAATATACTGAAGTGGAAAGAATGTTTCGTATCTTCAAAGCAGTTCCATTAAAATAGAAGTAGAGACAAGGGTTTTTGTGATTATGAAAACTTGATTTCAAGAAAGACAAGATAAAACAGAATAATTTCTTACCTAAAGAGCAGGCTATGATTTTCAAAAAATGTTAAAAGAATTCATCCATTCACTGGAGATATTTTATTATCCAAATTTTTTTTTTGGAAATAAAATGCTGTTATTAGAAATACTTAGTATTACCTTTATCAGCCAAAAAGTCATCCCATATTTCTTTCATGCCCATACCTGATACATTATGGTCCACTTTCTTGTCATTAAAACTTTTGCTGCTGCAGAAGTTCCATAGGAAAATGCATGCATGTAACTCCAGTCCCTCAGTAATGGAAATTTAGTTTTTTCTGAAGAAAGGGTAGACCATGTGGAGAATAAGAGGGTAAGTTCATAAATCATAATTACATACTTTTAGCTTTCTTTTTGATCGAGGGCTAAAATATTGCTTGTATTCTACAAATCTCAAAAACTCAGGCTGATGAAAATGCATGAACTGACAGTAGATGCAGTATCTTAGCCCTTGGCTCAGTCCAGATTTTCAGTAAAGACAATCTGTCTTTAGATTTTGTGAGCATTTGGTAATGAGGATGCTTTTTATTGTTATAAGTAATAGCATTTCCTAACATTGTCCCTGAAAATTTTTATAAACAGTGTACTCCAAAAGGTTGCAATACGATAATGACCTGGTCCCTCAAGAAGGTCTAAATAGGAATGTAGACATTGGCATCTTGGATTAGGATGGACTGGAGTTTTTCTAGTAAGAGACATGAAAATAATTTTTTATGGGTAAATAACACATATTTTCTCCGAAATGTGGTTGCCATTACTCTTTCCTGTTTTGATCCTCTCGATAGAATGCCAGGTTATACTGATGAGGGAACATCACAATAAGCTAACTAGCAAAGTGGCTAACTTTTGAGAAAGGCATGAAACAACATTTAGTTAGTTACCTTTCTGCTTGCTTTCCTCAGATTTAAAGCTGAGGATACTTTTGTATAAGTTTGAGATTTCTTCCACTCTTTTAAGATATGACTATGCAGCTGAGTAAAGTGTCATGGAGAGAAAGCCAAGTATTTCTAAAAAAGCTAAAGCAAGGTTAACTTGGCTGTCTCTACCTGGAACTACATTACGCTGAATAGCCATTAGCCTCAAAATTTTAAAGGAATCTCAAATTGGACTCCATTTTTTTTTGTTTGTAATTAAATATGGGTGGTATAATTTGGGTCTGGTATACATTAATAGTTAACTAGCTTTTGTATATTAGTGTATCAGAAAAGCTTTGCCTCAGAAAAAGTTGAAGGCAGTGGATGACACAGTCCTTGTGGACTGGAAAAAAGGAAATCCAGATGTAAATATTGGAGCTGTGATGCCACAGGGCTATAGCTATATCATATTATATGAAAGTGTGCTGCTCTAGCTGTACCAAATAGAAGGGTTAAATAGTTCTCTTAACACTTTCTCCTCTTAAGAAATCAATGCCTGTTCAACATATATGTTACAAGCAGGTGTTGGAAACTAAGAAGAGTAGAAATAATTAAAGAGGAGCTGCAAGCCATTTCCATTCCGATTAGGTAAAATGAAATAGCCTTTTCTTTGTAATGCCCACCATGAAATATTTTGTTATATTTACAATGGATTTTTTTCACCTGAAAAAAAATACACACATAACACACACACATACGTATGTATATATGTGTATGTGTACATATATATGTGTCTATCTATCTATCTATCTATGTCAGGGAATTAGAGATCAGTGGGAGTGACAGACAAATTGGGCCAGTTTTACACTTCAAAATAACACTTTACTGGATTGGCATTCATTATCAATACACATTGCCAATGATTAGTTCTTAATCATTTCTTTCCCCAAACAATTGGTCCTTAACAAGCTTACTTGAAATTAGCCATGAATATACAATACCATGGAGCTGATACAGTATAGTTAGTGCTTATGGCTGTGGTCCTTATGACTGGGGTCAAGGTGGTCAGGCCTGAGAGCTCTCATGAGGGAGAGGCTGGAAACAAAGTGGTTGTCGTCCTCCCCCCCACTCCCCGTCCTTTCTCTCTCAGTGCTAGTTTTTTATGCTCCTTGTCCCCCCCTGCCCCCCCCCCCCCCCAAAGAAGCTGGGTGGCAGTGGGGAGTGATCTCACTTGCTTCTGACATAGTTTATTTCACTTTTTGGACCAAGACCTGTTCTGGTTTTGTCAGGCATCTTTCTTGCGTATTCTGCAAAATTATTCTGGTTATATCAAACGTCTTTCCTGCCTATTCTCTAAGTTTACTTCAGTTTCACCAGGCATCTTTCCTGTCTGTTCTGCATCCTTTGTTCTTGCAGATTTTACCATCTACCTGTTTTCCTGTACTGGTTTGTGCAACTCTACTTCACGTCTCCATTCACTCCTTTGAAGTTGCATATTATTTATATGTATTTATGCTTAGCTGTGTTACAAAATGCTTATAGTTAGTGTTACAGTGTTACAAAATGCTTATATGGTGTTGCTGGTTATGGTAGACTAGAATATATTTATGATATGTTCCTTAGTTGACTTCTGCTTTCAACAGGGCCCTGCTCTGGCTACTGTTTTCTTTTGCCATCTCAACTGATCTCTGTTTACATCTTGCATCAATTCACACAACATTTCTCAAACCTGTGTTTTACGTCTTGAGAGTACAGCTGTCCTCGAGTTCATTATCATCTCCTATACCCTAGCTTCTCTTTCTCTGGGCTTCAGGCTACTTAATGCTGTCTCCTTTTAGTCCCTGAACAACTCAGCTGCTAAGATCTACTTTCTTTTTCTTTTATTTTCTTTTCTTTTTTTATATTTTCTTTTATTTTCTTTTTTATATATTTTATTCTTATATTTATTTTATTTTATTTTATTTTATATTTATTTTAAGGCTCTACTAAACTTTCCCCATATTAAATTTAATCCTATATTCTTACTATTCAAAATTATTTACAGTTCTAACACTTGCTGCCTAATTACTCTTATCTCTTACTACATTTTCCTTCAAACTTTCCATGTGTTAAATATGCAATCTCAAAATCAAGTTCTGTATTCTTCCTTCAGGTCTTTTTCTATATTTTATTAGTGTGGGTTCATGCAAGACTTACTCAGGGACCTCTGAGTACTAGTATAATTTTAATATAGGCATTATTTAATTTATTTTTTAGGAGAAACTGTAGGTTTAATTTCAACCTAAAGGAGCAACTGGGTCATGAAAGATACCATTTCAAGCTTGTCTATGGATCATGTTGGAGATCAGTTTGGTAGCTCAGTACTTAGTAGTTCTGTCAGAATATACACAGTGATTCTTGACATCCAGAAGGGTCCAGTGACTTCATCCACTTCATCAAAAATGAAAAAAACATTTGAAACAATATTTTGGAATTTCAATTTACATTTTGTTTAAGAAGGTGAAGGAATTCCCTAAAACCTCAGCAGATCTGTTCACCTGTATATTTTGTGTTTATGCTAATGTGTAATTTCTTAAACCTTTACCAAACTAGAAGGTTTCTTCAGTTTGAATCCTTGTTTTTTTATCATTCAACTTGAAATTGTACTTTTTACAGGTTATGTTTAAAGCCACTTTTTCTAATTTCAGGTATTTGTTCTTCCACGTGTTTCTTCACGTAATATCAGTGATCTGTTTGACTCGGAAGGCACGCAGAGCATGCCAAGAATAAAATCAGAACCTTTATCCAGTAATATTTATTCTCCACATGAACGAATCATCCTCACCTGGCTGAATAAACATTATGAGAAGAATCGAAAAATTGTGTGGAAAGATTGTCAAAAAGGTGAAATAATTTTTCACTATACTCCCCCTTCTAATCCTCCTTTTGTAGACTTTTAAAATTATTATTCATACAGGTATTGTGACAACTTGCCACTGAAAATATGTTTTTTGGGGAGAGGACGGTATTGTCTACCTTATTTTATTTCTTGTGTTTTTGCATTCCAAGATCAGCCTCCTTTGGCAAGTACTATTCATGAAGGATCTCCCATTGTCCTGTGTTTTTACCTAGTTTTTAACTAGGCATACAGGGTGAAGAGTTGTGGACCTTCTTAGCTTCTCTTTTCTATCAATGATCACAGGAAAGAAGTGCTAATCACTTTCTCTTTTGTAATTAATTTTCCTGTCTGCACTCAGGCATTGTCAGTATTTGTGCTTATAGTGGTGTCTTTAAGAGTTAGCTTTTAGGGACTTTTAGAATAATTTTTGTACTGCCTTAAATCTAGTGTCATATAGGAATGTGATCGAGACCAAGGCCCCAAATTATTAATTTTGTCCTACTTGAGAGGTCAGTTTGACTCCACATGATGGTTTGAGTGAAGTTAGACAAAATGACCTTTTCAGTTTCAGATTGGCCTAAGCAGTTCCAGTATTCAAATCCGATAAAACTCTTCAGCCAGTAGTAATTATTACTTCTACTTCCTGGTATGATTTTTCCCTTCCACTTCTTCACCCTAACATCATTGTATCCTTCAGCACTAGTTTTGGATGGGTAGTTGATACTGAGAAGGGGCACTCTAATGATGATCAGGGAAGAACTCAAGGATGTCTCTTAAACCACATGTGGAAAAGATTGTCTTGTGTCATTTTTGCCTAAAGCAATTTCTGATCTGTCTGAATTATGGATAATCTATTTGCATATCATCTTCCCTAAGTCTCATTTGGGCAGATTTTCTACTTCGAATAGACTTTGAATATACTAATGCATTTCTCATTTTATCTGTATAGAAACAAATTATGCTGGATATTATCAAATGTGTTCAATAATTCTGGTAATAAGATGAAAGGTCAGTCTATACCCCCTGTATCCAAAAGAAATAGATTTCTAGCTGTCAGCTCATATTTTGGGTCTGATCTTACCATGAACTTGAGAAGCTTCCCTAAATTTAAGTAAAATGCTCTATGATATGTAGGTTATATTTACAATGCATTGTTTTTATATTGTCTCTGTCTAGCACCTGCTTTAGTGGAGCTGTCTTACAGCAGCAAGCACTTGGCTCCTTTTACTGCAGATTGCTGCTGGATGTTATCTGGGTGCCCTGTGTGTAGATGACAACTTGTCAAAGAATGGCCAGTTTTGTAGTTCTTCATAAATGCTGTATGGATATATTTCTCAACCCACTGCCTGTCCTCATTATTGTAGACTTTAGTAACACTTGGTTAGTGCATAGAGGAAGATATTAAGGAATAGCTGGCCTTGTTCTGGCTTGTGGGAACTCAGTGGGGAGAATACGTAAGCTGAAATGCGTCTTATTTAGCATTAAACTTTTAACTGAGCAATATAATTAAAGGTGAATGGAGTGGATCTGAACCATAAAGTGTAGAGACAGACCCAGTGGACACTGCTGGGCAAAAACAAAAACAAAAACAAAAAATCCAAACAAACCTCAGTCCAAGTGGAATATCTATTGATGATGCACCTTAAAAAGCCAATTATTTTAAGTGTTGTTTCAATTGCCCTATAGTACATTATAAATTAGAATCTTAAAATTAGTTTGTTTTTAATGAGTTAGCATATGTCTACCAGCAATTATAAGGTAGGTTTTTTTCCAGTTATTTAGTTCTAAAGACTTTCTACATTAGGTTTAGAATTGGCACTCAAAAATGACAAAGAATTTAATTACAATGTTGAGGTTCTCATGAATTAATAATGTCTCCTATTAAATCATAATAATAGGACAGATAACTGAGTAGGTTAGTGTATTAATTTGTGCAGACCTGGTTACAGATTTGGCTCTGGATTGTAAGTGAAGGTGAATTTTGTGGTCACTGCCAGGGGACATTTATCCACATTACAGTTTTCCCTTATGATCTCACTTACTTAATATATTTCTGCTTTCGTGCAAGATTGAAATGCAAAGATGGAGATTACATATGCTTTCTTTATGTGGGGAGCTGCAGATACTGCCTTGCTATTCCTATTTCTAGCTAGCTTTTTTGGTTCATGCGTTGTATATTCTATTTGCTAGAAGACACTGAAATAACTGGTGTATGCGCAACAGCAATCCCCTTTTTTGCTTCTGTTGCCATCTCTCTCACAAAACTACATAAATGAACATTCTTAAAGTTACAATAATTGAGAAATGAGAAAACTCAGATGATGAATTCATAGTCTGAATCTTATACCTCTATGTTATAACAGTTCTTAACTCTGTGATCACATAGTTCTGTTCTACACATGATCTGCCTCAGTTTCTCTTTGAATCCTCTGTTGTAGCTCTTGACCTTCCTCTTATCTTTTTTGCTTTTTCTAACTTGGAATGAACTGGGTCTGCTTCTGTGCCCTTCCTTTGACTGAAGTTGGGATTTTAATTTTAAGTGGACTTCAGATTCTGTTTTGGTTATATTTGAAAGGTATGGGTATGATTTAGTATCCTATTGGAGCCCACCAAAGGCTTCTCTTTTATTTGTGGCAGAAGCTGTGAAATAAAGGGCAAATGAAGCAGAGGTTTTCTGTAATTTGGTAAAAGAAAGGGTTATATATAAGAAAGTCAGCATCTGAGGAAACTGAATTCTGTCTCTGGCTTTGCCTCTCTTCATATGTAAAACTAGCAAAGATGTTTACCCTTTTTGGGGGTGACCACACTGATTATGTGTGAAACTGTGAATGAATTTTTTCCTGACCTCTGAATTTTTTCAGGATTTAATCAATTTTCTTATTTAGCTTTGTGGTTTTTCCTTTGAGCTTTTAATGAAAGAGTGTAGCCACGGCCCAATGGTCATCGTATTTATCTGAGATACAGGAACTCAGGCTTACAGTCTTTTTGTGTCTGATTCAGATCAGGGCATCAACATTGTCCTCATCTTGTGTGAATATTCTGGGGCTTCTGTCTTTCAAGTTTTAAGTAGGAATTCTGGTCCTGGACTTAAGAAGCCATTGCCTTTTGAAAATACAATCAAAATGAGTAAGGTGCTGTCAGAATTTTCGGATCTGACAAATTGACATTTTTCAATTAAAAAGTGTTTTGGAAAATATTTGTTAAGCTGTTACTCTGTATTGTCAATCACTGAGTGCGCAGAATTCCATCAAAAGTCAACATGCATACCAAATAAAGGGCATGGCCATGGTGTGTCCATATGGCTGGTCTCAGGCACAAACTTTGGCTGTATCCCAGCTGTAGAGCTGGTCCATTCTCTGGTGTCACTGTGGACCTGGTCAGACTGGAAACCCACTGGAGCACATGATTGTTTTCTCCCTGCCCTTATACATCTTAGATTTCTTTCCAAAGGAAACCTGGCGAGCAGAAAGATGCTATGTGGCCATGTCTCATCCTAGCATTTATTCAGGACCCAGTTAGCACAGCTAACAGAGGCAACAAACAGACACAGCAGTTTGTGCAGCGGTTTCTGGGTTCTGCTTCTAGATCTTCTAGGAACTTCATCTGAGATCAGAGGATTCCTGGGAACCCTTGGGGAACTTCAGGGTGCTTGCTGCTGCCAGGCAAGGATAGCCACAGAAGGCTGTGACTTCTAGCAAGCTCTAACAACTTCTAGGAAGCTCTGTCAGCTGTTCTTGAGCAAAGGATACTTTGAGCTTTTGTTCCAGCTGACTCCTGATCAGAGAGCAGCAAGCACCCTTTGAGCACATACTAGGAAGAGGCCTATATGAGTACGGGCCTGGAATACAGTGAATACAGACAGACAACAGATGCAGTAGTTTGTGCAGAAGCGTGCACAGAAAGGGGCCAGGAACTTTGCTGAGGACAGTGTACACATGCTCAGAAATGGTGGTGACACGCCACATGGCAGTCTCCAATAGCCACTGGAGCAGCTCTCCCTATAACATCAGAGGCCTTCATCCAGACTGAGCTCCTGAGAGAGGATACAGCTGTACAGATCTCAGGCTTCAGGGAGTGCCTTGTGCCTCTCACTGAGGCGAGGGCGGGGAAGATGGTCTTCTTGCCAGCACTAGTGGAGGACCTGTGTCACCAAGTAAAGGAGCTGCAGGGGGAGGTAAGCAGGCTGCCCTGCATCGGAGATAACAAGAAAGAGATTGACTGGATCTTCTTCATGACCCTGCAGCTTAAAGAGCCTGAACCCAAAACTGTACCAGAAGAGGGACAGGCAGAGGCAGAGCTTATCCAGTTGGGAAATGGAGACCACCATCATGGCAAAGTCTGGGATTTCTGGTACCAGAAGGCGGCTCCTATTCCACCTGCAGATCTGAAACTACAAACTAAGTTCAGTGCCCTTGTAGCAGATGAGGGACTGGGAGCTCTGTCCAGTAAAACATTTGAGCTGGCTGAGCTGAAGCCACATAGCGACACCAACGAGAAGCTATGAGTGATAGTAGCTGGTGGCACCTTGCTGCAGGAGGTGGAGGCCCCCCATCTGCCAACCCAACCTGCTGTTGCGGAAGGTTTGCTGCTTCTCAGAGACTTGGATTGGGGAGGTTGCAGAGACACTGTGGTGGCTTGTCTAGCCCTCAGCCCTGCTGCTCTTCCACATAAGCACCAATTGTCAAGTGTGACTACATGGCTCTGGGGGTGATGGCCAAGGACGGAGGGGCGCAGGTGGTTTTCTCTTCAATCCTGCCAGGCTTGAGGAGAACTGGGCAGATCCTGCAGGCCAACAGCTGGTTGCACAGCTGGTGTCAACAAGAGGAATTTGGCTTCTATGACCATTAGGCCTTCTCTGAGGATCAAGGACTGCTAGGAAGAGACGGGATCTGTCTTAATAATGGGGCAAAAGCATCACAGGCTGGTCAAAGTGGGGAGAAGAGCTTTAAACTAGGAATGACACGGGAGGGAGAAGACGTCAGTCAGGTGAGGAAGTGGTGGAATGGGATGGCAAACAGAGGCTGCAGGGTGCTGTGCACAAGAGAGACCTCATAATCAACAAAACAGGCCTGAGAGGGGCCCACCTCAAGCATATCCATATAAGTGAGGGAGTGCCTACAGGCAGCGTGGTGGGGAGAGCTCTCCTACCTTTCCTGGGCAATCAGCATGACCGGGTGCCTCTCTCAAGTGCCTGTACACTAACGCATGCATCACAGGGAGCACACAGGAGGAATTAGAGGTTTGCGTACAGCTGCAGCACTAYGATCTCACTGGAATCACAGAGACATGGTGGCATAGCTCACAGAATCGGAGTGCTGCAATGGATGGCTACAGGGTCTCTAGGAAGGAGACGCCAGGACTGCAAGGAGGGTGTGTTGCCCTGCATGTGAGAGTGCAGTGGGAATGCATGGGTGCAAGCAATCCAGGAGGTTTCTGGAGTGCACTGGTGATAATTCCCTGATGCAGGTGATTCAGAAGCCAGTGAGGGGAGACACTCTCCTGGACATGATACGTATGAACAAGGAAGAACTGTGCAGTGATGTGAAGGTCGAGGGTTACCTTGGCTGCAGTGACCGCGAGATGGTGGAGTTAAGGATCCTGAGAGGAGTGAGCAAGGCAAAAAGCAAGATCACAGGCCGAGACTGGGGCCTGTTCAGGGCTGTGCTTGGAAGAACCCCATGGGATACAGTCCCACAGAGAAGAGGGGTCCAGGAGAGCTGGTTGATTTTCAAGGGTCACCTCTTCCAAGCTCAAGAATGGGCCATGCCGACAAGCAGGAACTCAAGGAGAGGGRACAGGAGGCCCKCRTGGATGAACAAGGAGCTCCTGACAAAGCTCAGACATCAAAAGCAAGCGTACCAGAGGCAGAAGAAGCAGGGTCAGGTGACCCAGGAGGAGTATAGAGATGCTGCCTGAGTGTGCATGGAGAGGGCTCAGAAAGCCAGAGCCCATCTGGAGTAGAATCTGGTGAGGGATGTGAAGGGCAACAAGAAAGGCTTCTAGAGATATACCAGCAGCAAACAGAAGGCTACAGAAAACATGGGCCTGCTGCTGAATAGGGCAAGGGCATGGCATATAATGACATGGACCTCAGATAGGGTGGTGCAAGAGATCCTTCATTGAAAAACACAATGGCCGGTTATATAGCAACCAAGCCCAGCCCCCCTTCCTTCCGCATATCTCCTTGTGCGTCGTGGCATCATGTGATAGGCAGGAAGGCACATCCTGATCCCTGGCAGGCGGGCAGGACAGGCCCACCGAGGCTGCTGGCACGTAGGCAGGAAGGCACACTGTGACTGCTGGTACGTAAGCAGGAAGGCACATCATGATCACTGGCAACTCACGTGCACACATTCTGGCCACACATCATAGTTACCACATCATCACTTTCTGCCTTAGAGATTCTCTGCTGTCTTACACAGCGTCATCCTATTTTGGTCCCCAACACAAGGGGACCTGGTGACATAGGACACAGAGAAGGCAGAGCTTCCCATTGCCTTCTTCACCTCAGCTGTTACTGGTACGACCTACTATCCCAGCCCCCTGAGGCCAGTAGGAAAGCCTGGAGGCAAGGAAAATTTACCTTTGCTGGAAGAGGATCAGGCTAGGGAGCATTTAAAGAAATTGGACATACACAAGGAACCTGATGGGATGTACCCATGACTCCTGAAGGAGCTGGCCCATGCGACTGTGAGGCTACTCTTGATTATCTGTGAAAGGTCGTGGCAACTGGGAGAGGTTGCTGAGAGGCTGCTCACCTCAATCCCTGGGAAGGTGGTAGAGCAACTAATCCCGAAAACCACTTCCAGTCATACTGAGGACAAGAAGGTGACTGGGAGCAGTCAGCATGGATTCGCAAAGGGGAAATCAGGCCTGATTAACCTGATGGCCTTCCACAACAAGATGATGGGCTCAGTGGATGAGGAGAGAGCAGCAGATGTGGTTTATCTTGACATTTTCAAGGCTTTTGACACTGTCTCCTGGAACATCCTCATAGACCAAATGATGAAATATGGATAAATGATAAATGGTCACCAAGGGGGACTGAAAAGAGGCTGACCTGCCAGGCTTCAGAGGGTTGTCATCAGTGGCACAAAGTCCCTCTGGAGGCCAGTCACTAGCAGTGTCCCCCAGGCATCGATCGATACCAGGGCCAATACTCTTTAACCTCTTCATTCATGACTTGTGTGATGAGACAGTGCACCCTCAGCAAATTTGCAGACAACACAAAATTGGGAGGAAAGTCTGGTACACCAGATCGGTGCGCTGCCATTCAGTGGGACTTCAACAGCCTGGATGTGGCGGACTGATGAATGAATCTTTTTGCCTTAAACATTTCTTGGTGCATGGGGTGCAGGCAGGCCATAACCACGAACAAGCCATCTGTCCCTGGCAGAAACGGGACTGGGCTGCTGCGACCCCTGAGATGGTCTCCCTGCGACCACCCGGGACACACCGAGCCTGCACTGAATGAGACCACAATCGGGCAGAGACTTTGGGATCTGGACTGTAAATTATTGTCCGTTTTYAGCGCAACTTCTGTGAAACTTGCTTGGCATGAGTGGCTGAATTTGCTGGAGCCTTGGGCCGCACTCCCTAGTTCGGTGAGAAAGGGCCCCAGAGCTGGTGCAGGCGGCAACGATAAGGGAGTTACCAGCAATTTGCATCTGAAACAGTGCTAATTGCTGGAGTTACCAACTCTTTGTCAGGACCTGGAGAGATAATAGCAGAA
>PTFA01000893.1:4901-26693 GCA_003342895.1 Casuarius casuarius
GTCTGCATGGGGCTGGGGTGTGTGAGCCTGGGGGGGGGGGTGTCCTTGTCCCCCCACCCCCCCCGAGCATCCCTGCAGGCTGGGGGCTCCCAGGACCTGCGGGACCCCCCCCAGGCAGCACTCCAAACCTCCGCTCCTGGGGGCCTCCCTGGGCCGCAAAGGTCCTGTGGTGCCGGCAGGCGCCGCGGAAGCTCCGGGGCCAACGCGTGCCAGCTCGGGGGGGGCCCCGTGCCCGGCGGGCCACCGCCTCTCTTGCAAGGTGGGTCCTCGCGGCCCCCGGGGCCATCTTGGGGGGGGAGCATCTCCGCCCCAGGCTGCTGTCGGAGATGTTGGCGTGGATGGAAATGCCCGGCGAGGAGCCCCCCGGGTTGTCCCCTCTGGGGCCACCACGGTCCAGCTGGGGCAGGGGACATCGGGCGCCTTGTGCTGGCCCCCGCGTGTGCTCCCACCCTTCCCCTCTCTCCAGTTCGGCTTCAAGAAGTGGAAGAGCCCCGTGACGGCCCGGCCGTGGGAGGACCGCTCGGAGATCGTGCAGGAGCTCTACTCCGACCTCAACGTCATCAAGGGCCCTGGAGGTGGGTGGCCACCGGGCACCGAGAAGACAGCGGCTCCTGGCTCCACCAGCGGCGAAGCCTGGAGGCGTCCGCTTAAATCCCGCAGCTGCTGGTGGGACACGGCCGCTTCTGCCTTGGCCAAGCCCATGGGCAAGCGGTGTTGGGAGGAAAGCGGTGGTGACACGGGGCCCGTCGCTCCCCGCAGGCTCCACGGTGACGTGGGGCAATGTGCTCTACCTGCTGCTCTTCGGCTGGTGGCTGGCGCTGCTCTACCTGCTGGTGGCCGCCGTGATGTTCCTCACCGTGGTGGCGGCTCCCTACGGTAGGTCCTCCCGGAGCAGGTCTCCACCTGCATCGGTGGATGCTGAGCCGGCGCGAGGTGGGGGGCGACGGGCTCCCGCCCCACGTCCCTGCCCGACACCGCTCTTGCCGCAGGGCGGCTCTGCTGGGAGCTGGCCGGCTACTTCCTCTGGCCCTTCGGCAAAGTGATCCAGCGGGTGGAGGTGACAGCGAGCCCCCGGGCATCCCCCGAGGCCGCCGGCGCCCAGGAGACCTCGGCCCTGCTCAGCGGCCCGGTGCCCCGCCGCTGGCACCCTGTGGACCCCGGCCACCGGGTGAGCACCCAGCACGGATGGAGCCTGGGGTGGATGGAGCTCAGCTGAGCTCCTCTTTGGGGTTTTTCCACCCCCAAAAAAGTGCCACCTCCCCCCTGTCTTGCAGCAGCGCGCCGCCGCCGTGGCCTGGCTCTGCCTGGGCTACCTGGCGCTGGCCCACGGGCTGGTCTGCTTCGTTGCCTGGCTCCTCGTCTTCCTCATCCCTGTGGCCAAGATGAGTGCCCGCATGGCCTGCCGGGTGCTGCTGCTGCCCCCGGAGCGGGTGTGCATCCGGCACCTGCGCATGGTGGGTGGCCCCCGGGCCCTCCTGGGGGGCTGGGTCTGGGGGGGGGATGCCTGGAGCGGTGTCACCGACGTGTTCCCGCCCCACTGGACGCGGAGGTGATCCTGTGCTGCTACCGCGCCATGAATGCCTACTACTACAAGTACGCCGTGGATGGCATCAACATCTTCACCATCAGTATCCTTTATCCCTCTTTTCTGGGGGGGGACGCACCAACCCGGGCACCTCCCCGAGGTGCTGCCCCCCAAAAAACCACCCCATGCGGACGCGTCCTTGACAGCCGCCGCAGACCTGCTGCCGCTGGTGGTGGTGATGCTGGTGCTGGGCTACGTGGACGGGCGCAACCGGCTGATGAGCTCGCCCCTGAAGTTCGCCCTGGCCCTGCTCTCCATCCTGCCCCTCTCCTACTACATCGGCATGGCCATCGCCAGGTGAGTGGCCGCCCCGTGCTGGGGCCACCCCACGCCGCCACTGCCGCCCCACGCTGACCCCCTCCGCCGTCCCCGCAGCATCTCGGCGCAGAGCAACTTCGCGGTGGGGGCGGTGGTGAACGCCACCTTCGGCTCCATCACGGAGCTCACCTTCTACATCACGGCGCTCATCAAGGGCGCCCACGAGGGCAACAAGTGCTACGAGGCAATTGTCAAGGCGGTGCTCACCAGGACCCTGGTGGGCTGCGTCCTCCTCGTCCCGGTGAGCCCGGTGGGGAGGGGGACCCGGACCTCCTCGCTGGGGCCGTGCTGATGGCCCCGTTCCCTCCAAGGGCTTGTGCATGGTGATAGGAGGCATCCGGCACCAGGAGCAGAGGTTCAACAGCCGCTCGGCGGGCGTCAGCTCGGCCCTGCTCTTCCTCTCCATGGGAGGTGAGCGCCCCGGGGGCGATGCTGGTGGTGGGGGACGTCCCGTGCCGCAGCCTCGTGCCCACCACCATCTCTCCTGTTGGTAGGCGTCTGCCCCAATGCTCTTCTCCAAGGTGTACGGGAAGCTGGTGTGTGGCGAGTGCCACAACGTCACCCAGAACCCGCTGGGCCACTACCTCTGCCAGAGCTGCCACTTCGAGCTGGTGAGCCCCCAACCGCGGTGCTCCTGGTGGGTCCATGCCAGGGCCACCTGTGCCGTGTTTCTAGCCCATGAGGCTCCTCACCAGCAGCCCTCGAAGGGTGCCGCAGGATGGGTGGCAGCCGGTGCCCGGGGCACGGCCATGGCGCTCGCCCCACTGATGGACTCTCCCTTGCAGATGCAGAACAACGGCACGCTCTACTACAGCCAGCTCCAGTGAGTATCCCAGTGTGGCCCCGGTCCCCGTGTTGAGGTGGATCATCTTGGGTTGGCTTGTGGCTCCTCAGGGTGCTGCCTGGTCCCTGGCAGGGCGTCCCCCAGCCTGGGGATGGCACTGCTGTGCCCACCTGGTCCCAAGGCTGGACCATGCAGTGTCCATCTCCCTCCGTCCCGGGACAGCAGCTGGTGTCCCCAGCCCCATGGGGCACGGTGGAGCCACCACGGCCTCCAAAGGCCTCTCGTGGGGCTGAGTACTGTGTCCTGCAGGCCCCTGGTGTACACGGTGTCCCTGCTGCTCCCCACCACCTACCTCATCGGCCTGTTCTTCACCCTGAAAACTCACTCGCACATCTACAACATCCACATCAGCGACTGCCACAGTGAGTGCTGGCCCGGCTCGGCTCGGTGAGTCCCCCGCTCCCCTTCGCACCCCGGGAGGCCCACGTGGGCTTTCTGACCACCTCCCTGCTCCTTTCCCCCAGTGCCCGGCCACCACCACAGCGCCGTGGTCCACTGGTCTCGGTGCAGGGCACTGGTCATCTTCTTGCTGTCCACGCTCTGCATGTCGCATCAGCCCCATCCTCACCAACTCCACCATCTCCCAGGTGAGTGTGGTGGGGCCAAGACCTGCCCTCTGGGGCCAGGAAGCCGGGGTGGCCATGGGCGACCTTGCCCAGCAGGGCCGGGATGCTGAGAGCTGATCCTCGGTGGGAGGAGATGCTCTGCATGCAGGCGGGATGCGGCCGGGACGGGGCTTAATGCATGCACTGATGCCTCCGTTTTCCTGGCAGTACTTCGTTGGGGTCACTGTGCTGGCCATGGTGCCCGAGCTGCCTGAAATCATCAACGGCATCCAGTTCACTCTGCAGAACAACCTGAGCTTGAGGTGAGGTGGCCAAGATGGGCTGACGCCTGATGCTGTCCTCCTCAGGGTGGTCCCCCTGCCCCGGTGTGCAACAACGGGGCTGAGTTTTCCTTTGCTTGGCTCCAGCCTGCAGCAGTGATGAGGCAGTGAGCCCTGTGGCCTTGGTACTTGGCCATGACTGGACTTAAAATCATTGGAAAATGGGGCCAGAAGCAGGTTCTGCTCCTCTGGTCCTCAAAGGCAGCCTTGTCCACACCCTGAGCTGAGCTGTCCAAGCTGGACTGGCATTGCAGGTGGTACAAACTGCTGCTTAACCCAGCTGTGAAACAGCTGCAACACAGTGAAATCTAAGATGCTGCAGTGGGACAATGTCCCCCATCTCCTGCGGGGCGCCCCAAGGGCTGCCGGGGCTCTGACCTCACCCCTGGGTGAGATCCTTGGTGCTCCTGTGGCTGGAGATCTAGCACTTGGTGTCTGTGACCCCTCTGCTCCTCCCCAGCATCAAGATCGGGAACTGTATTGCTGTCCAGGTGTGCGTGCTGCAGATACCCATCCTGGTGCTCTTCACCATCTTGTACGTAAGTGGTGCCCAGGAGAGCCCTGGCCGGGGGACACACCACGCGCACGTGCTTGCCCAGGCACAGCAAAGGCACAGCCGCTGTCCCCATCATCTCTGCTGCTGGCTCAGCACCCTCTGCCCAACACAGCCACTTGCAGGGGGAAGCGGGATCAGGCATCTCCTCCCTTGGCTGATGCTGCTCCCACACTGAGGGACATGTTGTGGTGGGGGGGCTTGGGGGGGGGGGTGACATGCAAGTCAGTGGTCAGGCATGAACACAGCTTTTCTCTGCCTCACAGCCCACCAACTTCACATTGGTCTTCAGTGACCTGCACGTCTATGCCAGCATGTTCAGTGTGGTTCTCATGAACTACATCTTCATGGATGGCAAGTGTGACTACTTCCAAGGCAATGCTGTGGGGCTCCAGATGTACCCAGCTTCCCTGCAAGGACCAGGGGGCCTCCTGGAGACAGCCCTGGGGTCACCCACTTCCTGTAGCTCCTGGCTGGTGGTGACTTTAGCCATTTCTGGGGTCTCGATGACAATCTAGGTGGTGCTGGGCCAGGGCTGGAGCTGCCACCCTGCAACCAAATACAAGAGCAGGGCTTGGCTTGCGGTGGGAAAAGGGAGCAGCTCCCAAGGGGAAATCACTGCTATTCCCTCTTACGAGCTTAAATGCAACCTCCCTTCCTGCTCCAGCAAATAACCCCCTTCCAAACTGGTCTTTCTGCCCTAGGCACTGTGCTGGTGATGGTCTACTTCATCCTCTTGGCTGTGTATTTCTTTGCACCTTCACCCAGTAGCTGCTGAGGCCTGGACTCTGCTTTCTCCAACCCTCCTGCTGGGTCGGCGCCTCGCAGGGCGCATCTTGTGTCTCAGGGACTTGGCTGGGCTGGCTCCAGTCTGGAAGTGTTGCTTGCGACGAGTCTGCCGCTGTCATCTCCCCCAGCTCTCGCAGTGGGGTGCAACGGGAATGTCCGTGCTGGGAAAGGTGGTGGCAGCAGGAGCACTCCTGAACCAAGAAGGAGCCTTAATGCCAGAGCACTTCACAGAGTATTTCCAGCACACGTGTGCGGATAGAAGGAAAATGGTCCTTAGTGGAGGGTCTTGAAGGAGGCTTCCGTGTGGACTCGAGGACAGAGCCTTCCCTGGAGAAGTGTTGCACTGGGAGAAGGTGCCGGAGAAGAGTCTCTTGCCCTTCCAAGCTGGGGGTGATCCCTGCTTCCCCAGGGCCTGAACCCAGGCCTGGAGGGGACTCTGTCCCACAGGATCACACGAGGCTTTGGATGGTACTTGAAACACACCAAACGTTTTCTTGCAGCTGTTTTCTCATTAAAGCAGTTTTGTACAAACTGGAAATAAGCTCACTTCTCCTTGTATGAGCCTTCGGTAGCCAGCTCCCCCTCTGTGCCTGTGCCACCAGCCCTGCTGAGGGTTGTAGCAGGACCACACTAGGTAAGAAGCTCTCCAAACCCCTCAGCACGGAGCAGGGCTGGCTGCTCTGAGCCAGTGAGGCTGGGGCGGGAGGCCCCTGGGTGCCCAGCAGCAAGGTTAGTGGTGGTCTTGGTGGTGGGACAGCCATTTGGTGCCCACCAAGGCTGGCTCTTGCAGAGCAGGAGGTGGGCAGCAGTGGTGGCTTGGCTGGAGCAGTGTCCCTGGGAGCAGAGCAGGGTGGTGGAGGATCCTGAAACCTGCAGTGCAGAAACGACTTGCTTCAGATGGGACAAAGGCTGTGCCCAGTCCAGCCTCAGTCACACATTCAGGGGACAAGAGAGGGCCCTTCTTGCAGCAATGGGACGATGGGGGTAGGGAGAAAGAGGCCCTGGGCTCTGCTGAGACTTCAGCACTTCACTTCCACAGTGAGGTGGGGATTTGGGGCAGTTTCCTGACTCTGTGCTGCTCCAAGTGTTGCCTGAGCTGAAGAAGCTACTGAAGGAGGAGTCTTCGTCATGGTGAGTTACCCAGTGGCGCATGCCCCAAGCGTGGCGAGATCCCCAGCTTTGGAGCAGACATGGGGCACGTGTGCAGCAGGACCTGCTCCCTGCTCTGGTGGAGCAAGAGATTCCCTAGGCAGAAATTCGCCTGAGTGAAGAGTGTGATTAGGATGTAGGACGAGCTGCTCCTTGTGCCATGACCATGCTCATCTCACCAGTGAGAGCTGTTACGGTGGAGACGTACCACTGCCGTGCCAGTACTGCAGTAAGCAGAGCCAAGGGCAGGGTGGCTGCGGGCTCGAGCCTGCCCTGTTGCTGCCCAGGCCCCAGCGGAGGTGGGCTGGAGGGAAGGCCAGGCTGCAGGGGCAGCCGGAGCTGTGAATCCGCTTGTCCTCGCTGCCTGGAGCTTGGAGGTGGGGTAGAGAGAGCAGAGATGTGTCACTTAAGTCTTCCTTTGGCTGGGCAAGCTGTGACTTGCGTGTGGTTACGTGTGCTATTACTGTGACCTTACGGTGACTTGGGCCCTCCATGCCTGGCCTCTTCGGTCTACTTAACCTGGCAGCCTTTGACTCATGCCAAAGGCACCCTGAATGTCCCCACATTCCCGGTTAAGTGGGCACCCAGCATGGGTGCCTGGCGAAGCTGGGTGAGAGGAGATGCTGAAAGGCGAGCTGCTGTGACCTAGCCTGGGGGCTGGCCAGCGGCAGGACAGGCTTTGCGGAAACTCGTAGTCCTGCAGCACAGCAAAGGCTTGGAGCCCCCCCAGCCCCAGCGTTGCAGCTGGGGGCACTAAAAATGGCCCTGAGGTACCTCCCTCTCTGCTACGGTTCAGGCTCACCGGGGATGAAGCACAGCAGCTGTCGGTCTCCTCTTCCTCTGCTGAGGGCTGGCAGAGAAGACAGCTCTGAAAGTTGATACAAGGGCCGATGCCAGCAGCCAGGGCGAGGTTAGAGAACAGAGCAGGTGATTTGGATGGATTTATTGGTCAGAGCATTTAAAAACAAAAAGAAAAGCAAAGAACACTGGACACACAAATACAGGCACGTACAGCTCCTGCCCCTTCTCCCTCCCCAGCCTCCCAGCTCCATGGGGACCTACTTCATCACAAAAAGCAGGGAAGGAAATGATGCTCACGCGTTGCAACATGCACAGTGGATGCCAAAAGGCCTCACAGGGACCAGGGAAACAGGACAAGACTTACTTTAGTTTGTAAGGCAGGTCCCTCTCCCGCAGCTGGGGCGAGGGCAGCAGCTCGTTCATGAGTAGAGACACAGTCTTAGCAAGTTTTTTTTAGACTCCCTCAAGTAGAGCAGCATTATGGACAATGCTGTTATCTTTAATACAGATGTTTGGGAACATTCCTGTGCAGGTAGCAAGAGCTGGAGATGTGGATATCTTTCCACAAGATAGACTCAACAGCACAGGGCAGGAGATAACTTTTAATTAAAAAGAAGGAAAAGAAAAAGGGGAGGGGAGAGAAGAGAGACAGACGAAGGTGACAGCAGCTACACAGGTTCTCCTGCAGCTCATCTGAGGCTAAACAGGAAAGCTCTGCCTTAGGCTGGACTGGTGCGAGGGAAAGCTAGGCTTTCCTTGGAAACAGAGCCAGCCTGTGTGCTTTAAGAAGGGAGCTGGCAGCACAGCGAGGCAGAGGAGGGGTAGGGCTAATGAGAGCAGAGCCAATCACGGGGCCAAGTTAGCAGCATTAACCAGCAAAATCCTCTTCTTCGGAAACTGGCCCTGCTCTGGCAAAGGTAGCAACGCTTTGCCTTTTAACACCCCCTCCCGCCCCCAAGGTGTCAGACTTGCTCCTAAAACAGGAGAAACTAGTACTAGGTTCTAGCAGTAGTACTAGTTTTCTACAGTACTTTAGGAGAGCCCTGTTTGAAGATGATGGAGCCAGGCCTCCAGCAGCAGCGGTGGCAGCCAAAGCCAAGCAAAGCCTGGAGCAATGTATCCTCCTGCCAGCTGTGGCCGAGCGCGAGGCCCCTGTCTGTTTTGCCGTACTGTTCTCAGCCCCCGCTCCCGCGAGCCCATGGCAAAGCCGTGTAACATGGAGCATGATGCAGGGCTACAGCGCTGCCAACACTTGAAGCAAGCACCGTGGCTGTACTTAAGAAGGGAGCTATGAGCAGCTGGTGGATGCACCGGCAGCTGCTGGAGGGAACGGCCACGCTCCAGGCTCACAGCACTCACTCCCCGTTAGAGCTCCAGGGAGCAGAAGAGGTTTGGGCACTGGTGGATGGGCACCACATGACCGTCAGCTAGTGGTAAATTGGTACCTGCAGGGACTTCCCCAAACCTGGTCCCCTCCCACCTGCGCCAAACTGAACATGCTGCACTTGAAGCGCTGAAGCCAGGATTAAGCAGCGGTATGACAGAAGTCAGGACAGAGGGAGGAAAGGGCCAGACCCCTGGCCTGGCCCCGCACTGACACCCCACCACCTTTCCTCTTCGCTTTGATCCTGCTGCAACACAACAGCAGCGGGGCAGTGTTTCGGTTTATGCAAGGAAGGCAGTCTGAAGGAAGCTGCTTGATCAGAGATCCAGGATGAGATGGTTTTAATACTGCCTTCAGGGGAGGAAAGAGCTCATCAATTTTAAGGTGGGAAAGTGCTTGAACATCACGATTCACTGTAGTCACTGCACATCTGGGAGAAGTGGTTTTAAAGACCAACTATCTTCTGAAGAAATACTTTGTCAGTGGAAGTTTTCCTTATTTTGCCTGTTTGAAAAGCTAATGACTGTGGCAGTGCCACTTGAAAGAGCGCCTCTGAGCACTGCACTGAGGCAAGACCGTCTCCTTGTTAACTGTGCGGGTGAAAAAAGTCCCATGTGATCTAAGCTGCTCTCTGCGGCCTCCTGCTGGATGTCAGCCCCTGGATGTCCCATGTCAGAGCCCAGGGCAGCGCACACTGTGCAGCAGAGAGCCCTGGAGCAGTGAGGCCTTCAGCAGGAAGAGCTCAAGACCTTCCCCTACCTGTTATATTTCCCTGGAGTAGAGGGGTGTTAATTGCAAGGTTAATTAAGGGCTGATTGGGGGATACTACTGCATTATAAGCAAAGAGTTTCTAGGGTCCTGCCACATGAGAAGAAAAGAGTGTCTGCACCAATTCTGTATACGGGCAGTATTCCCCCTTAGCCTTTGCTAATTGGAGAGAGAGGTAACTGCAGTGCCTCCAGCCTAAAAACACTTGTGTTTGGACAGATCCCAGAAGTGTTAACTTCAAGAATCTCCAAAAAGGAACCCTTTCTGAAAGATGACCTCTTATTACTCAAAATACTCTAAGCTGCATATTTCTATGCATTTCAGTTTTCATGGCATATCTGGCTGCAGATCCTGGCAAGAGCTTTGGAAACTCCAGGCCTGAACCTCAGCGCACAGAAGGCAGCAGGCTGCCAGCATCCCTGGCTCTCGCCACCAGGGCAGCCTGGGCCCTGCGAGCCAACCCACCTCCTCACCTCCAAGGGCTCCMCMRMTCCCCARCCTGGCRGCACTCCCCACGCACAGCACTGCTCTCTCCAGACACCTCCTCCCACGCAGAGCAACACCAAGACACTGGGGCCACCACTCATTCCCACCACAGGGCACCCCACCACCATGACACACCGCACCACCTGCCCCTCGCCTCATAGAGGGTTGACAGCCAACACGTGTCTCTGCATCAGAGACACACAGGGGACAGGACTAGACGTAGCAGCAGCTAGGGGAGCCACAAGGGCCCCAAAACACACAAAGGCCACCTCCCCATCCCTTCCATTTCCTTCCATTCCTCCAGGGCCGTGCAACAGGAAATTCCTCTGCAGCCCTGGTCCTCTTCACTTCCCACCTCCAGCAAGCAGAGAGGAAGTGCTCTCACAGGGGCTCAGCAGGACAGCTCTKGCCTCTCTTTTTTGCCACAGCTTCTCTGAGTAGGAGGCCTCTGCACACATGTGGCCCAGGACTTTTGGGTGGGGGGGGCATTCTCTCTATCTTCTGCTGGGGCCTTTGCGGCCATTTGATAGGCACCGCACAGGCAAGCGTGGGACTCAGGATGGGGCAGCCCATAGAAGAGGGGTTTGCTCTGAGGTGCTCCCCAAGAGTTAAGGAACCCTGGGGGCACCACGGCCAGAGTCGCCACACTGTGCGGGTGCTGTAGCCTAGTGACACACCCTCCAATGACCCCATGATCGCTGAACAAACCTAGTCAGCAAAGGGGAAGTGACACCACAGACTCACACCTCAGGCATCTAGAGATGTGGAATTCTCCACTGAAGGACCTGTTGATGTGCGCACTGTTATTGACTGAGTACGGTTGTCTGTTGAATACACGTACTGTTGTCGACTGAGCACTGGGTTGTCTCTTGGCATGCCCATTGCTATTGGCCGCGGCCATACAGCTGTTGTGTAACCGTGGTCGGGCATCATTTGACTGGATAATGAACTAAGCCCAGGAAGGATAAGAGAGTAAACCACATACCTCTGTGTGGACTCGGACTCACCATCAGCTGGCCTGTGGACCTGAGAACCCATCACCCATCAGCGGGGATGACCCTCATGCCAACTGCCAGGGAGAACATGAATCATCCCAGCACAGCTGGAACGTGGTGAGAACAATCTGGGGAAAACTGTTACTGGAGGAGTGGCCCCATAAGGACAAGGAAAAAGTGAGAATGGTCATTATGCCATACATCCGTGGCTTAACAGTAGGGCTTTGATATACTTTTAGCTTTGTCAATACTTACAGTTTGTAGATTGTTTGGTGTTGCCCAATGTTTGTTACACGTGTAGAAACACTTATCTCTAATAAACTCCTATAATGGACATGCAATTTCTCTCAAGCTCATAGTGCCTGGCCTATGAGGGCCTGAGGGAGAAGTGACCTCACAAGCACAAACAGCAGCCATGGGCCTGCCACTAGCCTATCAGGGCCACAGGCACAAGTGACCTCACAATCTGCATCAAAGACATGTGACCACTCCTGGCCCATCAGGGACTGAGGCAGAAGCGGCCTCACAAGTACAAACTGCACCAATATGCCTGTGCTGGCCAACGAGGGACTGAGGCCAAGGGACCTCACCATCTGCGTCCAAGCCATAGGCCTGATGCTCGCTTATGAGGTGCTGAGGCAGAAAGGACCCCACAAGAACAAACCGCAGCAATGTGCCTGCTCCTGGCCTAGCACGTCTTGAGACACAGTGACCTCACCAGCATCACCAAAGCCATGTGCATGCTGCTGTCTCTCAGGTTCTCAACGTCCTCACCAAGACAACCAGCAGTAATGTACCTGACGCTGCCCTGCCAGACAGGGATTGAAAAGGGGCCTCACATTAAGCCTTGAAGCCATGTGCCTGCAGCTGCCCTATCAGGTACTGAGTCACCATTGACCTCACAAGCGCCAACGGCAGACATGTGCCTGCTGCTGGCCTATCAAGGACTGAGGCAGAAGCACCTCACAATCTGCACCAACAGCACTTAGGTGCCTCCCCCTGGCCCAGGAGGTGCTGAGGCACAAGTCACCTCACAGGCAGCACCCAAGCCAGCTGCCTGCAGCTTGCCCAGCAGGTCCTGAGGATAAAGTGACCTCACAAGCACATACCCTCCCCATGGGCCTGCTGCTGACCTATCAGGTACTCGGGCAGAAAGGACGTCCAAGKCCACACTGAAGCTATTAAAAGGTTTCYTGCTGATCAGGAGAATRCACAGAGGTGACATCCCAAGAACCTGCACCAACCAAGAGCCTGCTGGGCACAGCCTTTTCTCTGCAGGAAGGTGCTCTGCCAAAGAATCTGTCACAGGGGGAGCTGGGAGCCTCCACTGGTTCTTCAGGCATGAGAAACATCTCTGGGCCAGCCTGTATTTCACAAAAACACATGGGCTGAGGCAGGCTTCTCTCATGTCCTTCACAGAACGAGACCCTCACCTGGGTCACCCTCATGTACCTTGATGTCACTGTCATCACTCCTTTCATGACGCTCCTCTGCAAATGGCTGTCATCTCCTGGCAAGACTCTCTCCAGGCCATGTGACATCTCCCCTCGCTCACCCTGGGGCCAAATCACAAAAGGGAACAATTGCACTTGCATTTCCTTTACCATCGAGTCCTAGCAGTGAACAACTTATTCTGCAGCACCTACTCAATGACAGCAGGACACCACTTCCATTTCTAGGGCCTTGGTAGAGAGATCAGCCCAGGGAGCAGCTGCACTGGAAAGGGTTTCTGGCACTGTCAGATCAGCTCAGCACTGCACCAGGCATTGACCTCATGCCAGACCTCGGCTGTGCCAGCTAGTCTGCAAACACACTGTCTCTGCCCCACAGAGCTGGCTCTTCTGCTAGATGCAACCAAGTGCCAGCAAGAAGAGAGGGACACAGGACACTCACCACTTGCACACTCCCCAGGCACTGCTCTGCTTGCTGCCTTCCCCTGGCTCCTCAGCCCAGGCACACCGGGAAGCTCTTGTGGTAACACCAGAAGGTGGCCAAGGCACTCCGGGCTCACAAGCTGCATGCACACACTCAGCACAAGACCAGGGCCAGAGCTGGCTCCTCGGGCGATGCTGCTGCTTTCAGAAGGAAGGATGCTGCTCCCTGTGGGCACAGCAGGCTGCTGCTTTCCACCCCCAYGACCCCACCACATCACAAACCTCCAGCTGGAGACAAGGGTTAGGGAATTTGTTCTGTAATAAAGAAGTTACAGACACAACTTGGAAACATCTGGGAGTCCTGCAGGTCTCCTGAGCCCAAAGTAACCTCTGTCCCCTTCCTTTCATTAGCTGGACAAGAAGCTTCTGTGAAGGGCAAAAGGGGTGCAGAGGCTTTGAAGCGAGGCACCAGCAAGGAGACAGCCCCAGACTGGAGGTGTGGGGAAACAGCTGCAGTCCTGTGGGAACGGGTTCTGCAGCAGGAGCCCGGGCTCCRCRSYTGSGTTTGCAGCACACTGATGGCTGGGTGCCACGGGCAGCCTGGGCCTGGGCACATCTTCACCCCTCGCAGAGCCAGAAGCCCAAGAGCTCTGAGACTTCCTCAGTTCAAGCTAAGCAGGCTTTGGGGCATGCAGACAAAGGCACACAGGTGATGCCGGCATTTATTATAAGGGTCCTTGACTCATCCTACATGGCACCCCAACCATCTAGGAAAAGGAGGGGGCACTACAGCATTTGCTGTGCGGGCCGGCACTAACAGCATTTGTGGGAGGAGGAATTTGCAGCAGAGCAGAGGTACCAGGAGGTGAACCCACACCCCAGGTCACCCAAAAAAGCCAGGCATATTTATGGAAGCCTTCGCATCCATATGTAGCCTCACCTCATTCACTTGCAGCTGCTTTCTCACAGGGCTCACAATGCTGGTAACAGGGTTGACAGCTACAGGGACACACCCTGGCACCTTGCCTCCATCCTTGGGGGCTCCAGGACTGCACTGGCAGCCTACATGACCATGACTGGAGTGAGCTAGGAAGAAAGAATAGGAGAGTTATCATTTGTTCTGTGGGCCATATATAATCACAACAGCCAGGGGCCAATGTCTCCCCTCCATGCTGAGCTGCATTCATAAGAGCACAGGCAGCTGGGCCACTGCAGAGTGTCCTCCTGCTTTGCACTGGAGGTTGGACTAGAGACCTCTGGAGGTCCCTTCCCGCCTGAACTGCTCTGTGATTTCACGAATGGAAAGACCCCAGCCACAGAGCGAGGCTGTGCTTCTCTCGCAGGCTGCCCACCAGCAGGTGATGGGGAGAGCCCTTTGCCAGCCCCACACTCCCTCATCCCCCTCCACCTGTGATGTGGGACACAGACACCCTGTAGAAGAGGAGCTAGCCTCTCAGAAGTCTCGGGGGGAAGTGGAACAGGTCCCATGGCTTGCAAGGTGAAGGTGCTGACACGTGCCTGGGGCCAGGGCCCTGCTACCTCCTAGGCCCTCTTCCAGCTCTTGGGAAACCACTATGGAGGCAAGCAAACCTCAGGAAGAAACTTTCCCCACGTTCCTGGGAGTCAATGACAGGGAGACTTATGTGTGAGAACATGACAGCAGCAGGGACATGGCTGGGATTTGTGCTTGTGAGATCACTTCTGCCTGAGTGCTGATAGGCCGGCAGTGGGTGCGGTTTTGGTTCTGATCAAATAGTGAGAACATAGCTCATGCAGTTGTGTGGGGACTCTGTTATTCTGCACCAGTACTCTGTCATGAAATATATATATATATATATATATACACACACACACACACACATATGTATATATCTATGTACATATGTATATATTCTGTAGGTGTCTGGGAACCATACAAGGCATTCCTGATGATCATGTATTTTTATTCTTAGGAGAAGAGGTGTTTTAACCATTGGAGAAACATACTTAGCCAAATCAGGATATTTATGAAAACTTTGTAGAGACTTGCACAGTGTCACTGGATGTGTTGCTGCACATAATGCCACAGCAGATGAGTTGAGACTCATGTCACTGTTGCTCTGGAGGTGCCTGGGCAGGTAACAAGCCTGGGTATAAACACCATGTGGGTGCAGGGCACCATCAGAGGAAGCTCCCAGCAGAGGGTAGGGGTAGGACACTTTTGGGGGAAGCTCAAAGCTAGGGGCAGGGGGAGGTCAGGGCACTGCTGGGTGAAGCTCACAGCATTCAGGGTCAGGGCACCGTGGAGGGGTAGGTAGATCACAGCTAGGGGGGGCATAGGGCATCCCTGGAGGAAACTCACAGCATTTGGGGTCAAGGCACTGCTGGGAGATCTCAGAGCTATGGGGGTGCATGGTACTGCTGGGGGAAGAGCACAGCTGTGGAAATCAGGTCACTGCTGAGGGAAGCTCACAGCTCTGGAAGTCAGGGAACTGATGGGGGAAGCTCACAGCTATGTGGGTTGGGGGACTGCTGGGGGAAGCTCACAGCCCTGGGAGTCAGGGAACCAATGGGGGAAGCTCACAGCTATGTGGGTCGGGGCACTGCTAGGTGGAGCTCAAAACAGCTGTGGGTTAGGTGACCATTGGAGGAAGCTCACAGCTATGGAGGGGCAGCGTATTGATGGGGGAAAGTCACAGCTAGAGTGGTCAGGGCGCTGCTGAGGGAAGCTCAGAGCTATGGGAGTCGGGACACTACCGGGGGAAGCTCACAGCTGTGGGGGTGCAGGGCATCACGGGGGGAAGCTCACAGCAGTGGTTGGTCAGGGCACTGATGGGGGAAGCTCACAGCTATGGGGGTCAGCACACCACTAGGAGAAGCTCAGAGCTATGGGGGTAAGGGCACTGCTAGGGGAAGCTCACAGCTATGGGGGTCAGGACACCACGAGGGGAAGCTAAGAGCAATGGGAGTCAGGGCACTGCTAGGGGAAGCTCACAGCTATGGGGGTCAGGGTACCAGGTGCCAGGGAGTTTAGTGGTGTCACTGAGGTCAGAGGGAGCGGGGGGGGGCAGTCACTGAGGCCATGGGGGTGCAGGGTGTCCCTGAGGCTGTGGAGGCATAGGATGTCACCAAAGCTGTGGGGGCACAGGGGTGTCCCTGAGRCCATGGGGGTGCAGGGTGTCCCTGAGGCCGTGCGGTCTGGGGTTCATGGGGAGGAGGCAGGCGGGCGGGCGGGTTTGTTAGGACCTGCAGGAAACAGCAAAACCTTGGGGAGCAAACACAAGGCATGAGAGRTCTGTGTGCTGGTGCCAAGTTATGAGCTCACTGGGATCACAGAGACCTGGTGGGACGGCTCACAGGACTGGAGTGCTGCGATGGATGGAYGCAGGCTCTCTGGGAAGGACAGGCAGGAGAGGCGAGGAGGGGGAGTTGCCCTTTATGTGGGAGAGCAGCTTGGAGGAAGGGAGCTCTGCCTGGGACAGATGATGAGGCAGTTAAGAGTTACGGGTCAGGGTTAGTGAGCAGAGCAACACGGGTGACATTGTGCTGGGTGTCAGCTGCAGGCACCTGAGCAGGGAGGAGAAGCAGACAAGGCCTTCCTCACACAACTGGAAGAAACCTCACATTTGCAAGCCCTGGTCCTTGGGGAACTTGAAGCACCCTGATACTGGCTGGAGGGACAACAGAGCAGGGCAGAAGCCATCCAGGAGGTTTCTGGAGTGCGTTGATGACAACATCCTGACAAAGGTCGTTAAGGAGCTGACAAGGAGAGGCGATCTGCTGGCAATAAAGCTCACAAGTCTGAGCTTCCCTGACAGTGACAGTGCCCTGACCTCCCCCCCTCCATCGCCACTGCTGTGAGCTTCTCCTGATTGTGCCCTGACTGCATGCTGCAGTGATCTTCCCCTGCCAGCGCCACATCCCCTCTAGCTTCCAGGAGAAATGCAATTTATGTCATGAAATTCAGCAGAAGTGACCAACTCCAGCCTTGACTGAGACAGAAAAGCAGGTTTGCTTGTGCTATGAGGAAACTGCTTTGAATCAATCCCTCAGGTCATCAACCCTGCTAGAGCAAAGAGAAGCATGTTGGTGCCCATTGACCTCCACGGCAGTTGTGCTTGTGCTGCCCCACCTGATGTGCTCACCTGGATACCCAGCTATGATGTCACACTCTCTGCTGTCACAGTTGCTGGTGACCACTGGAGGAGATGGTCAGGCTCAGAGGGGCTCTGTTGTCTGCCTTCCCCCACCTTTCAGGTCAGGTTTGCCCTTTGGGGCTTCCCCGCCTGCAAGGGGTATTGGGGGGAAAAGTAAGAAAATCCAACCTGTGACTGAAGGAGACTGCGTGATCCAGCATCTGGTACAGAAAGAAATCCAAAGAAACCTAAGTCCCYGTTATCTGGAGATGTCAGCCCTTGTGAAAGTAGCTGTAAGTAGCACAGGTGGTTGGAAGGGGCCAGCAGATGGTTGGAAGTCTCAATGCAGGAGATACACATAGCTCTTTGAGAGAGGAGGGCATTTTCATATTTGCAGCATGCTTGGAGGGTGCAATTCTCTCCACAGTCCTCTTAAGATGCATTCCCTGGGGCTGCAGTTTGGTGCAGCAATGGCTTTCCTGAGGTGGAGGATCACCTGGAGCAGCTCCTCAGGGAGCTCCCCAGGGAAAAGCTGTGCCCAGCCCTGGCCCCAGAGTGGCAGAGGGGAGCTGCCCTGTCCTGACCCACCTTGACAGTGCCACCCCACCTCAGCCCCCTCCTGAAAAGCTCCAGCAGAGCCCTGGAGGGATCTGGAGCTGTCTCGGCCCCAGGGCAGTCTGGATACAGAAGGTTTGACATGGGCACAGAAGCAGTGGTGCCAGGAGCAGGGGAAGTAGGAGGAAAATTGGGGCGAAGACCCCTGCCCTCAGCTGCACAGCTGGGACACTGGACAGGCGATGCCTCTGGGTCCAGGTTCGGGATGCCAGCCAGGCTCCAGGTTTGGGGTGGATGCCAGCTCGAGGGTAGGAGCACTGGGATTTTCATGGGCTTCCAGGGCAGCCATGACCGTGGTGAAGGCCAGTGGGCAGAGCCAGGCACATGCAACTGCAAAGGCCAGTGGTGGGAAAGGCAGTGTGGGGCTGTTGAAAGACCACCCTCTTCTCTCCATGGGGAAGAGAGTCCCCAGGTGATGCTGGACTTTGGCTGAGGGGAGGGGAGCACAGGGCAGGGTGGAAGAGGCAGACGGAGCCTCTCAAGGTGTGTGAGGGAGTTTTCCAAAGCCCGGGGCTGAGCCAGGGACTGTTGGATCTTCCCCCTGCTGCTCTCCCAGCTGCGCTCATTCTGCCCTGCTCTAGGAGCTCTCATCCCTGTGCCAGCCATGCCAGAGCAGAGGCTGAAGAGCTGGAGGTGCCTCCAGCCAAACTGTGCCACTCCTGGGGGAGCTGGCCCTGAGAATGGGGCAGGCTGAGACCTTCCTCACGTGTCCCATCCTGCTGGGAAGGCAGCACAGAGACAGGGGAGCAGCCTGTTCCTGCGTGGGGGCAGTGCAGGACCTTTTCAGAGGGAGGCAAAGGCGACAGCCCTGCAGCACTGCAGCTCCCTGGCCCTTCCCACCTCTCCCCACGCCAGGGATCCAGCCCCAGCCAGGCAGTGGGATGCCAGCATCCCCCCCAGGCTGGAGTCTTTCTACTCATGGAGTTGCAGAGGAGTTTTGGTGGGAAGGGACCTCTCGAGGTCTCTAGTCCAACCTCCCGTGCAAAGCAGGGCTGACTGGAGCCCTACAGTCTTGTCTGGTGATTGCTGGATTGTGCCTGACCCCGGTTACCATCCCCAAACCTGCTCTGCTCTGCTCCTCTTGTCCAGGCACTGCAGGATGGCACCTCCCATTGTGGGGGCACTGCCCTCCTGCCTTGCTGTCACCCTCAGCTCCTGGTTCCTCTTCCCACACGGAGCAGCCCCGCTCTTGCTGCTCCCAACAACATACTCTTTGTAGCAAACAGTTGAGCTGTGATACAGCAAAGCCTGCCCTCCTAACTACCCATCATAAAATCAGTCCCCAAGTGGCTGCCCTCACAGCTAAGACTCTGCATGCAGTGTTACCTGGGTACAGGCTCCAAATCCAAAGCACTCCTTACACTTCTAATGGGCTGTCAGGCAAGGGTTGCTGTTTCAGATATAGGGTCACCTTCCAGACCTACAGCCGCCTTCTGCTCGGATCCCAGCTTCCCTTGCCAAGACTTTCTTGACCTTAGTGTGGAGGTAGGTCTGAGGTAGAGATGGGGAGACAGGTCAGCAGGATGGGGACAGGGTCAGGTCAGGACACGCGAGGTGCAGATCGAGGCACTGGCATGTCCAAGCGTAGCTCAGGCCAGGCCCAAGAACAAGGGGAGCAGCTCCTCGGCAAAGCAGGAGGCCCCACAATGAGGCCGGTAACTCTCAGTCTCCCCTGCTCTGGTGCCCAGGAGATCCCCCTCTGTGTCTGCCTGCAGCCCCTCCATGCCCACAACATTGCCTAGGACAGCACAAGAGCCCTGGCCCTGCAGCCCCTCCAGCAGCTCCTGCTGCCCCAGGGACAGAGCAGCCTGCCCCGAGCTGGTGACCAGAGAAACCTGTTTCTCCTTCTCATTTCCTCTCTCTGAATGCTGCCTGGCTTTTTTGCTGGGACATCCCTGCTCCCCAGAGAGCCTTTCCCCAAGTCAGTGTGTCCGTGCTCGCCTGGCCATTCCTGCACCCCTGCCCTGTGCTCCCCACAGGGCCTCAGTCTGGTGGTGCTGCTCCGCAGAGTGAGCGGCTGTGGGGCCACGGGGTGACTCCTGACTCTGCTCTGGCCATGCTGGTCGGGGCAGGAAGGAGACCCAGCCGGACAGGGATCACCACCACTGATACTGCTGGCACCTGTCTGTGCTCATGGATGGTGCTCAGAGGGACCCCAGGGTGTTGGCAATGGCAGGAGATGTGTTTGGGTGGGCACTAGCTCCAGCCTGTGGTGTTTCACTGAGGGTGCAGGAATCACTCTCCAGTGCCTCTTCTCTGGGACTCCTGGCTCCCCACTGCCTCTCTGGGGATTGCAGAGCCCTCATTTTTCATGTATACCTGGATTTAGTGCTCTACCTTCTGGTTACTCGACTGTGGACCATCCTTCAGTTTGTGAGGCTGCATTCACTGCCCACCCCCAGGCACACGCTGTCCCTGGAGATCCCCTGGGCTCTCCTGGGGGCTCAGATTCCCCTCCAGAAGGATGGGCCTCTCTTATCAGCACTGTCACCTGTGGGACAGCCCTGAGCAGGCAATTCAGACATCATTCACCATCTCCACTGGTCACTGAGAGATGAGCCCTGAATCCAGCCCTCAGGCTGACCCCAAACAGGTCAGCCAGGGACTCTGAGTTCATCCCTTGGAGCCTGTGGAGCTCACAAGCAGAAGAGCAGGTCCTTTTGTGGTGCAATCCCTTGGGCGTATTTTTGACTTCATCTTCTGAAGAAAGGCCAGACTTCAGTGATGTCACAGGGGAGATGCCCTTTCATTATGGAAATGTTATTCTGGAATCCAAGTCTGGCATAAATGTGCCAAATGCCTGGTCCTGCCTGTGCTCACAGGAATGCACAGGGAAGCAAAACCCTACCACCACCACACTGGGAGAGCGCTTAGGCCATATACACACATCAGAGCACAGCAGGACTGTTTGGAAGAGAGGAGACCAGCCCTGGAAAGAGAAAGTCCTGCGGCTGTTGGTGGACATGTCTTCAGGAAAGCTGCATCCCTCAGGCCAAGGCTGCAGCAAGGAACTGCCTGCTGTGGTAGTACTAAAACAGACACTGCCAAAACCAGACTTTCCGCATTTCACTGAGGGCATCCAAGAGATCTGAGACTAGCAGGCTCTGAGGTTTCCCCCACCTCTGCTGATGAAGGGGGAAGCCTGGCTTCCTGCTTCAACATGATCTCTGGGTCAGATTCAAACGAGAGATTCCTGAGGAGATGTGATGTGAACCGGAATATTTTTTCTTTTCACATGGATGTAAAAGAGAAAAGTGAGAAAGAAAGAAGTGCACAACACACAGCCTTCATGACAGATACCCTGGGGTGTGTATGTAGTGGGACAGTTATTAGTGCTGACATTTTACCCATTGGATCAATTTCTTCAGTGCCTCCTTGAGCTCCTGGTTCCTCATGCTGTAGATGAGGGGGTTCACTGCTGGAGGCACCACCGTGTACAGAACAGCCACCACCAGATCCACAGCTGGCGAGGAGAGGGAAGAGGGCTTCAGGTAGGCAAAGATGACAGTGCTGAGGAACAGGGAGACCACGGCCAGGTGCGGGAGGCACATGGAAAAGGCTTTGTGCCGGCCCTGCTCAGAGGGGATCCTCAGCACAGCAGTGAAGATCTGCACGTAGGACAGCACAATGAAAACAAAACACACAAAGGCTAAACACGCACTAACCACAAGAAGGCCAGCTTCCCTGAGGTAGGAGTCTGAGCAGGAGAGCTTGAGGATCTGGGGAATTTCACAGAAGAACTGCTCCACTGTGTTGCCTTGGCAGAGTGGTATGGAAAATGTGTTCCCAGCATGCAGGAGACCACTGAGAAAACCACTGGCCCAGGCAGCTGCTGCCATTCTGACACAGGCTCTGCTGTCCATGATGGTCCCATAGTGCAGGGGTCTGCAGATGGCAACATAGCGGTCATAGGCCGTGACTGTGAGAAGACAATATTCAGCTGAAATGAAAAAGACAAACAAAAATATCTGGGCAACACATCCCAAGTAGGAAATGGCCCTGGTGTTCCACAGGGAATTGGCCATGGATTTGGGGACCAAGGTGGAGATGGAGCCAAGGTCCAGGAGGGAGAGGTTGAGAAGGAAGAAGTACATGGGGGTGTGGAGGCGGTGGTCACAGGCTACGGCTGTGATGATGAGGCCGTTGCCCAGGAGGGTATAAATCACCTCACTCTACTGTAAATAACTAAAATAGGTCAAGGCCCATTTCCAAAGGGACATTTCAAAATCTAACTGTTGAAGAAAAAAAAATCTTCTTGAGAGCCTTGAAATCTTCGAACTTATTTGCCTTTGGCTAGACATGCTCAAAATTGCTTCCAGTGAGGGAGTTTCSCAAAATCTCAAGTGTCTGTAGAGCTGAGACACTGCACTCCAGCCAGCTTCTCTTTCATGGTGGTACATTACAGCATTGATTCGGACTTTGCCTTTTTGGGCTGACATGCCTTGCCTGCTCTGAGATGACTACAATGCAGACCCTTCCACTTGAGCAAGTAGGTCTGACCTGCTTTGTAGTTAACATACAGAAACACGTGTGTCTATAGGCATTCCTCTAGTCTATTTTTGATGGCTATTTTAGCTGAAGGAGAGGTGAGATGAGCTGAAGTGGGCTCTCTATGTGCTGACTGTAATGA
>PTFA01000894.1:0-22659 GCA_003342895.1 Casuarius casuarius
ACAAGCTGACAGCCAGAGAGATTAGTTAGAAACCCTCTCAGAAAACATCTGCAGCATTGCTCAGCCTAAATCAGCTGCTGATGTTCTCCTTAGCCGCAGGGAAGTCACAGTGTACGTGCATCCTGTGCATGCAAACTACATATGTACAAGACTTCCATCAGTGCCCTGCAAGCTCAGCAGGTTTTTCCCAGATGGACACTAGCTGTAGGTGTGCTGTGAAAGGCTGGTGCGTCAGAGCACCAGTAGCTGTTGGAATCGCTGTGCCTGCCATATCAGATGCTTCCACCCAGACAGACCTTCTGACGGTGGATGCAGCACTGCAGGTCTCAGACTGCAGCGAGTGCCTAGGGACTCTCCCTGAGGTTGGGGGTGACAGTCAGCTTTGTTGCAAAAGTTGTGCTGTTGTTGATGAGTTGTTTCACCAGGTAAAGGAGTTATAGGAGGAAGTCAGCTGGCTGTGTAGCATCCAAGAGGATGAGTAAGAGATAGATAAGATATTCTCAGAGACCCTACAGCTTCAAGAGAATCAAACCCCAAAAGCACTGGAAATGCAGACGGGGTCTTTGCCTTGTGGGTCAATAAGTGATAACTCCAAAGAAGGCGAGGGCTGGAAACTGGTCACTTCTCATATGAGGAGAAAGGCTCCTGCTTCTCCTGAAAGCTTGAAGCTGATGAAGGGGTTCACTGCCCTTCAAGCTGAGGAGGAGCTGGGCATGGTTTCACGTGAAGCATTTGAGCAAATGGACCCTATGCCATTCAGGAACACCCAGAGGAACTGTTGAGTGACTGTAATGGGTGATGCAGGGGAAGAGGCAGCGGGGACAGACTCCCCACTCTCCAGCATGGTCCTCCTGCCTCTGCTGCTGCCAGGGTGACCCACAGGCAATGCCCCCCCAGCCCAGGGCTCCCGGGCAGCCACACTGCTCCTGTCCTGCAAGGAAATTAACTTCCTCATAGTCCTCCAAAAGTGCTTTGTACTGAACTGTCCCGCTTTCTGTCTCCTGTTTTGGACAAGTCTATAGATATCCTTACCCACAGCACCCTCAGCCCTATGTTGCCCCCCTCTCACCTACGCAGAAATAGAGGGACCTTCCCGGGAGCCACCAGCACCAACAGCAGGCCTGACACTGGACAGCCCTGCTCTGGCCTGCCTTCCCTGGGCGGACACAGAAATGCTCTTTAGCTCAGCAAAAAGCACCGAGACCTGCCACTTTCCTGCCTTGTCTGTGACTGCAGATCTACCAGAACGATAAATGTCCCCGGCTTTTCTCCTCCCCTTCAGCTTGTCCCTCCCTGAGATAGTAGGAAATAGGTTTGGGGAACCCTTGGAAAACCTCCTTCGCCATACCAGTCCCTGGGCAGAAGTTAACAACTGAGCAGTTTGTTTCTGTTTCCCCCGCTACACTCCGGCCTGACCTGTACGGGATTTTTAGGGGGAAATGGCAGTAGGAGCTGGGAAGGAAAGATACTTTCATGTTGTTTTCTTCTTTCTTGGTAGCGGCTGCGGGCAGAGCCCAGGTGCGGCAGGAGCTGTTGGCAGAGGCCACCGAGGGCGCTGGCATCAGCATCACCTGCTCACACCCCAACATACAGACCAGCAACTTAATCCACTGGTACTGGCAGCTCCCAGGACGAGGTCCCACATTCATCACGAGTGTTTTCAAAGAGCCCAAAGAGGTGCGGGACCCACCGGGGACTCTGCTGGTGGCCGCAGACTGCTGCTCCAACGCCCTGCAGCTCGCCCGGCCCCGTTGGTGGGATGCAGCGGTGTATTACTGGGCCGTGGGAGACTCAGCAGCACAGGCTGCGGCTGCGGCCTGGCACGAAGCGCTGCGGCCTGGCACGAAGCGCTGTGGGCGGGGTGGGGGCGGGGGGCGTGCCCCGCCCGGGCCTGCCGGGCCTGCCGGGGGGGGGCGCTGCCGCACCACCCGCTGGGGCTGCCTCACCCCATGCTGTGCCAGGCCCTGGGGCGGTTCCTGCTGCCCGCCCGGGCTCGGGCCCGCTTAGCCCCAGACTGTGTCCCTAAGTGGGAGGCGATGCCAAGCAGGGCAGCGAGGTCCTGTGCCGTGCGTCCCATCCAATCTTGCTGTGCGGAAGCCCTTGTTCCGGTTGCTAGGGCTGTAGCTCTGCACATCAGCGTCCACTGGTCCAGGTACCCTTCCCCCATCTCCTTTCCTTTCCTTCTCCTGGTCTAGGGGAGTCTGGAAGAATCATCCCCACAGAGAAGTAACCCTTAGGTGCCAAGGCAGCTACGTGGAGACAGCCCATTGTTCGGGGCCCTGGTGGCAATGAAGTTGTCAAGTGTCCTGAGGTCTGTGACTGCCTGTTTTCTCCTCGGTGAGTGTCACACTGGGTAGGGGCACTGCTAAGGCATAATCGCTGAGAACAGTGGGCTAATTCTCCCCCCCGTCTATGGCCCAGCTCTGGGCACACAGTGCAGGGTACAGAAGAGGATGGCAGGGTGGGACCTGCCCTCCCTGTCTTCCCTGGGATCACAGCATTTCTCACGGACTGCCTCGTAAGTCCTTGGGGGTAACTGGCTGACAGGGGCATATGAGACACTGGCCCCTTCAAAACCATCCTGCCACTTCCCCTGTCCACCCAGAGATGCAGATGCTGATTCTGCAGATTCTGGGGAGTAGTTAAATTTGTAGTCTGCTTAGGGACAGAGGGTTTCATCCATTATGTATTCTCCATTCACCACCTCTGACAATTTTTTTCCCCCTCCCCTAGATGAACTGTATTTTCCTTGTCTGGCATCCCCTGTCTTCTCCCATTTACCCTGTGTCCCTGCTTCCATCCAGCAGAAATACTGAAAACCAGCTCTTCGGGACCATGGGCTGTTTGCAGATGAGCTGGGACGTGCACAGTCTTCCTTTCTCACATACAAACCAACAGTCATCAGCTCCACCTTGTTTCTTTGCGAGTGGGAGAAGCACAGCTTAAAGCCAGGTCAGGGTCCTCTTGCCAGGTTCCTTTTACCTCTCAGCCTTCCCATCCCTCCCCCTAGCCTTGAAATTTTGTGGTAGGGGCAACAGGGGTAGTGGAAGGGGAGAAGGCTGAGAATAATGGATAGAGGAGTGGGGGACACCACAGGAGGCAATGTCCAAATGGGCAACCATGGCTGCCTTGTCGCCCTCCCACAGTCACTGCACCGAACCAGCTCCTTCCCATCACGGCTCTCCAGGTGCTCGTATCAGTCAAGCAGACCATCTCATTCATCTGCAACTTCACCACCTCGGGCAGAAATCCCTCCTTCTCCTGGTACTGCTCAGCTGGTAGCAGGGGACCCAAGTACCTCCCTGGCACTGCCCGGTCTGCTGAGAGCGGTGCCCACTTCGTCCAGGGGAAACTCACCACCTGGGTGGATTTTGACCGAGGGGATATGATTTACAGGGCAAACCTCACCTTTCAAAAGGAGGACGCAGCCTTGGCTGACAGTGGAGTATATTACTGCACATTTAGACACGGTGGTGAAGGGACGTTTCTCCCCCCTGCATAAACTACCCATCAGGAGACAGGAGCAAGAGAACGGCACTGCTGCTCTGCCCGGCAGCCCTTGCTCCCAGTGCCGGGGCTGCTCCTCAGCACATCTGTGCCTACTGGCTCCAAACCTTGGGTTTTCGCCTCCTGTCCCTGTCTCCTTCTCCTTCTGTCCCTGCCAGGTGGAGGGACACCAGCAGTGGCCGGAGAGTGCCAAGCCCTGCCCATATGCCCTGCACAGCTTCAGGGCTGAGCTGGAGACGGGATTGTGGATCCCTCTGCCCCGACGTCACTGTCCCCCTTCCTCCCCGAGCCCTCCCCACCATGGACAGTATTGAGAGGGGCCAACCCATCAGGATCAGGACTCCATTTCCCAACTCTAGGAATTTGAATTCTTACCCATTAAATTACCTTTTATTTCCCCCCCTACACACACACATCTTCCTCCCTTCTTGCCCCATGTCTCTGAGGTCCTGTCTGTGCAGGAATACTGAACCGCAGCTTCCAAAATGCCAGAGGGGAAATAAAGCAAGACTTGAAACTTTTTAAGAAAGAATGCTACATCTGCATTCCCCAGAGCCCTGAGCAATCAAGAGGCACTACGATGCACCCTTGTGCTTTCGACAGACCTCCCACAATGAAGATCATGCACAAAGCAGAGAAACCCTACAGCTAGGGAGAAATGTCCCCTTGCAGAGCAAATCTTATGAAGGGAGGAGGAAACCCATGGAAAAGTCTTCAGGAAGGCTCTGAGAATTCGTCCACACTCTGCCACCAAGATGAGCAGAGGCAAAAGGGGAGTGGGTTTCAGTCCCCTCCCTGCCCAGAGGCATGACCCTTTCCTGCACACCCCAGCTCAGCCCACTGGAAATGGCCATTTCATTGGGCTGTGGAGAACATGTTTTCTTGCATTATGCTGAGAACATGCTGAGGGGCAGGGATTTCAGAGCTGGCAAAAATGATCTTCACTGTCGCTGTGCCAGCCTATGTCCTGCTAATTCAAGCAGGTGGGTTGCATTCATGCTTTTCTTATTATCTCCCACGATTTTTCAGCAGGCAGTGCAGAGATCTGTGCTGACAAGGCAATGGTACCGGAGAGGAATGCAGAGAGGGTGATGGAAGGCCACACCTGAACTTCCCTCTTTCTTTGGAAATGCAGAAGGGTTTGGGGGCGAACACAGCATTAAACATAGAGCAAGTGAGAGAAAGAAGAGAGCTGGCCTGCAAACACATTTCTCCCTGTATTGCAGGTCTCATTAGAAGAAACCTAGAGAAGCAGTTCTCAGAGATATTGGCCACCGTTGGGCAGCAGGTGGTTCTACCCTGCTAGTACATTCCTGCAGATAGCGACAGAATTCTGAATTTCTTCTGGTACCGCCGGCTCCCAGCGGGGGGAACCTTCAAGCATATTCTGAAAGCTTTTAAAGGTGCAGGAAATGACAGGTTCCGGAATGGGCAATTTTCCACTGTGGTGTACAAGAATAAAACAGCCCCTGTGGAAATAGCAGCTGTGTCTTTCCAGGACACAGTGGTTTATTACTGTGCTGTGACACTCCACAGTGAGTTGAGCTTCATTTCTGCTTGTGCAAAATCTGTATCACCAAGAACAGCAGAGGAGGGGAGAGGCTCTTCATCTTCTACTCTTGGTAGTGCTTTCACCCTTGAAATGATCCTTGCCTTCTGATATCAACCCTTTCAACATTTTCTCACATCCCAGCACCTCCCTATATTTCTCTAAGACTCCATGCATGCAGAGAGATTCAGATCCACCTCACTAAACGGGACACACGCATCTTTGCCAACAGGCTCGCCAACCTGGTAAGGAAGGCTTTAAACTAGGAAAGAAAGGGGAAAGGGAAAGTTATAGAGACTGTGCAATCAGCAAAACAGGGCCTAAGTGTGGTCACCTCAAGCACTGACAGGCAGGCAAGGAAGTGCCTACAGGACAACACTATGGGAAAACCTCTTGCACCCCTTCTGGGAAATCAGCACATTCAGCTATCTCTCTGAAGCACGTGCATACAAATGCAGGCAGCATAGGGAATAATCAGGAGGAATTAGAGATCTGTGCACCATTGCAGGGCTATGATCTCATTGCAATTATGGAGACATGGTGGGATAGCTTGCATGACTGGAATGCTGCAATGGATGGCTACAGACTCTTTAGGAAGGACAGGCCTGGAAGGCAAGGACGGGGAGTCACCCTTTACGTGAGAGAGCAGCTGGAGCTGGAGTGTGGAGCTCTGCCTAGGAGTGGATGATGAGCCAGCCAAGAGGTTATAGGTAAGGATTGAGGGGYAGACTAACATGGGTGACACTGTTGTGGGTGTTTGTTACAGGCCAGCTGATCAGGAAGAAGTAGTACATGAGGCCTTCTACAGACAGCTGGAAGTAGCCTCATGTTCACAGGACCTGGTTCTCATGGGGGACTTTAACCATCCCGATATCTGCTGGAGTACTGCAGTGGAGGAACAGAGGCACTTTTTGAAAAGATGGGGCAGGCAGGGGTGGCAGAGGGTGGCCTTAACACAGCAAGGCACAAGCAAGCCAGGAGGTACCTGGAGAGCATCGATGGCAACTTCCTGATACAGGTGATAGAGGTGCCAACGAGGGCCTTCTACTAACAAACAAGGAAGGGCTGGTTGGAAGCATGGAGGTTGTGGGACACCTTGGCTGCAGTGACCATGGGACAGTGGGCTCAGTATCCTGCCAGGAGGGAGCAGGGCAAAAAGCAGGATCACAGCCCTGGACTTAGAGCAAACTTTGACCTCTGCAGGGACCCGCTTGGAAGAATCACATGGGATAGGGCCCTAGAAGGAAGAGGAGTCCAAGAGAGCTGGTTAATATTCAAGGATCACTTCCTCCCAGCTCAAGAACAATGCATCCCGAGGAGAAGTTGTTAAGCAAAAGGGGCAGGAGACTTGTATGGATGAACAAGGAGCTCCTGGCAAAGCTCAAACAGAAGAAGGAAGTGTATGGGAGGCGGAAGGAGGGACAGGTAACCTAGGAAGAATATAGGGATGTTGTCCGAGTACGCAGGGATGGGACTAGGAAGGCCAAGGCCCATTTGGAGTTGAATCTGGCAAGTGATGTCAAAGACAACAAGAAAGGCTTCTTTAAATTCATCAGTAACAAAAGGAAGACTAGGGAGAATGCAGGCATGCTGCTGAATGGGGCAGGGGCCATGGTGACAAAGGATAAACAAAACGTAGAGATACTGAATGCCTTCTTTCCTTCAGTCTTTACTGGTATGACTGGCCCTCAGGAATCCCAGATCCTGGACACCAAGGAGAAAGTCTGGAGAAAGAAAGACTTTCCCTTGGTGGAAGAGGATCAGGTTAGGGATCATGTAAGCAAACTGGACATACGCAAGCACATGGCCCTTGAGGGCATTCCTCCATGACTGCTGGGGGAGCTGGTGCTGTGATTGCAAGGCCACTCTCAATCATCTTGGAAAGGTCAGGGCAATCAGGAGAGATGCCTGAAGACTGGAAGAAAGCAAATGACTAGATGATCTGCAGAGGTGCCTTCCAACCTCAACCATTCTGTGATTCTGTGATTTGCTCAAGTTTTGGGTTCTGGCTTTGTCTTCTCCTGCTTGGCCACAGATCTGGTAGTTGAGGCAGGTTCCCTGGGAGGGTTCCCAGGAGAGCCAATATTGTGCAGGAAATTGATGTCCCATGGCCTGTACAAGGGTTTTTGTGCAAATAGGGGAGCATCTGTAGAGCTCTGAGAGGAGGAAAGCCCCCACATGTGGCCCCTGAATCCATCAGCTCCGTTGCCATAGGGGGACTCACAGTACTTCCCTGAGGAGCAGCAGCCCTAGTCATGGGACAGGATCAGGTGGAGGGTGGCTGAAGGGAGTCCACAGGATCCCTGCTGTCATTTCCAATCCACTGGGACTGTATTCATGTGTCCTTGCAGCGGTATGGACCCAGATATGGCTGATGGAGGCTAGATGATGGCTGAAAGCAGCTGGTGGCAATGCATACCTCTCCTGACAAACCTCCAGTTTCAAAATCAAGAACTATGTCATCCTATGGTAACAGCAGGGACTTGGGACCAGGATAGACTGGGTCACCTTTATTGGCAGCTTCTGGGGCATTGCAAAGAAATACGAGGTCGTGGTGGCCAAGCAAGCCACGGCCTCCCAGGAGAACTTCCGGAGCAAGGTGTCTCCAGCCCTGTGCACCTTGCACCCCCATGACTCAGCCCACTAGTTCAGCATTTTTCTATGGAGACAGGAAACCAGCTGTGCCCTGACACAAACCTCCTGTCAAGGGCCCCTGACCTTCTCCATACATGCTCCCACCCCACCAAAAAAAGTGCAGAGTTCCACAGCTTGATCTTCCTCCGCAGCGCCAAGAGACATGGGAGCACTGGGAGACAAATCCACTGCCCCCAGAATCAGCTCAGGAGCCTGACACAACTGGTGTGTTCGGGATGGCCCCGCTCATCCTGCACCGGGTGGGAACTGGGGGGAGCCCAGCCAGAAAGAGCCGTGGGGTGCCCCGATCCTGCCCACCGCCCCGGCCCAGGACAGACCTGCGGGGGGGGGGGGGGTAGGGATGGGGGAACTGAGGCCAGTGACATTTGCAGTTTCTGCATCCTGGCACAGCCCCAGCGACCAGCAGCACTGCGCTCCTTCTCTGCTGCTGGATCTGCCCCCACTCGGCCCTGCCTTGAGTCCTCTCCTTCTCCTTTCCCTAAAGGGCAGCACAGAGTTGTTTGCACTGGCGCGGTGGGGGGGGCTGCAATCCTGGTGCGGGCAGGAGTGGGGCCAAGCACAACTCAGCTGAGCTCAGCTGAGCTCAGCTCCTCTCTGCCTCCTGCCAGGACTGCTTTGCCCCCCACTGGCCCTGACCCCCGGCCTGGCAGGGCGTGATGGCATCCATGATGGTGCCTTGGCTCCTGGCCTGGTCTTTCGCGGTGGTGCTGGCAGGTGAGGGCTGGCCCAGAAGGGCAGCAAGGCCAGGGCTGGGCAGGCTGTGGCTGCCTGCGAGGGTCCGTGCCCTATTCTGGGGTTCAGCTCCTCCTGCTCACATGCTGGGCATGCTCTCCCATGCAAATTGCCTTCCCTGCCGGGGATGGGGTGCTCTGGCAGGAGGGGGAAGGCTTTTAGGAAATTGGGGACATTGTGAGAAAAAAACAAGATCGGTCCTGAGGAGGGCAGCCTCGAGATATTCCAGGGCCAGTGGATTTCCTAGGGCAGAGGGTAGATTGCAGCTGCCCATGTCCTGGGGAAGGGGACCCCAGAGTGGCTGATGAACAGGAAAGGCTCCCTCTGTCTGCATCTGCTGCTCCCTGCACAATCCACTATCCGTCCACAAGAGTGGGAGCCCAGATACAGGTGGTGGAGGCCAGTGGAGGGCTGCGAGCATCTGGGAATGCTGTAAACCTCTCCTGCCACAGATCTGGCTATAGCTTTGAGACCTTTGCTGTGCGCTGGTACGGACAGTCCCCGGGCAACAGACCTGAGTGGGTCTCCTACATCAGCTCTGATTCCTCATCCATTCGGTACATGCCGGCAGTGGAGGGTCGAGCCACCGCCTCTCAGGATAATCCTCAGGCCAAGGCATTTCTGGCCCTGCGTGTGCTGTGCCCTTGGGACTCTGCCCGATACTTCTGTGCTGTCACCACAGTGACAAGAAAGCCATCTGAACTTAAACACAAACCTCTTGCTGGGGCCCCTCCCTTACCTTCTTTAAGTGTCCTATCATCCAACAGAAAATGTAGGAGCAACACAACAGTTTATGCCTTCTGTGGAGGACAGAGCAGTGCCCCATGGCATGGCCCCTTCCAGATTACCTCTGATACCACAGGGAAACTTGGTGAAATCCTGAAGGGCAGCAGCACTGAGCAAATGGCAAGGTCTGGTACAGTGCAGCAGGAAGGGGCCTACAGGCTCCATGCTGAAGGGAAGTCAATTCTTTGACTGTGGCTGTGTGTCCATGGAGGGCTGCTGGCCCAGATGAGGCTGATGTAGGCCATAGGAGAGCTGAGGGCACCTGGGGGCTCCAGGCACTTTTCCTGTTGAGGGTCAAAGTTAACCATCAATTGCTAAAACATGCTGTGTTACCTGCATGCACATGGGTCTAGATTCAAGTACCTTACTTTCACAAAGCATAATACTTCCTGTATCCGATGCAAGGCCACCATGGCTGGGTGAGTCTCTGCCTCCCACAGAACAATCCCTGGGACATTCCCCCTGGTTGAGGTGCCTCTGGCCCTGCACACCCTGCACCCCTGGGTACTCTGCCTGATACTTCTGTGCTGTTCCCACCAGGACAGGAAACCCCACTGTGCCCTGAAACTAACCTCCTGCCAGAGCCCCTGGCCCACAGTGCAGGAGCTGGAGCAGAGGCGAGTGCCAGGGGGTTCAGGACTGCTCCCATGGAGTCAAGCTATCACCGTGCACCACAAGACAATCATGGCGATGCTGCAAATGGTTCCTTTCCCAGCATTGCCCGTTTCCTCTCTACAAGAGCCAAAGGCAGAGTTAAAGTCCGACGAGGATGTTCGGCATATTTCATTTCTCCAGAAGAGCTCTGACCACTCTGCTTGCCTGCATTCCCTCTTGCCTTCTCTCCCTCCTCTTCTTCCCTTGGATACCCAAAGCATGGAAACAGCATTTCCTGTTTCCAATGTCCCCTTCTCAGCCTGTTTTCATCTGCTGGTTGGAGCGAAGCAATGGGTAAACACTACTGCTCTGGCTTCAGACTCATTTCAGGGCAGGCAACAAGATCTAACTAATCAATGTCTGCAGTGTGGGGGTGAGCGGGGCACCTGGACAGCCTTTGATGCACTTATAGCTCCAGTGCCTCTTATATTTATGTGGCCTGGTACTGGCAGCATCCTGTGGGGCCCCTGCAGTACATCCTGCAGGAAGGGGGGGGGGCAGGGGTGAATGGTTGAGTTCCTGTAACCACACAGCTCATTTTGTCTATAAGAGATTTTTTTCCTAGGCCCATGTGAGCTACAGGACCCTGGGCATTGCCGCCCTGGAGCTGGTCAACAGCACGCTCTATTATTGCACATTACAGCGACCACAATGAGAGATCCCATGGCTGCCCTGACAGCATCAGCTTCCTCTCCTCCTCCCCTCACCCCTTTCACACTCATGGGTGTCACAGCACAGCACAGTCTCAAAGCAGCAACTCGGCTGTGCCCGGGACATAGGGTGTGGGCCAGGCTGTACCATGCTGGGGGTCACAGAGGCACAGACAGAGGCAATAAGGGCAGAGCTGAGGTGCGGAGAGGCAAAGCAGAGTGGGCCTGGTTTTGTGGGATGCAGTGTGTGTGGGGGTTATTGTCTATCTTAGCCAAAAGGGATGGGGGGAACCAGCACTCCAGGAAATTAGAGCACCCTGCACCCCGCACAACCCCGTGGGGCTGTGCTGACCTCTTACAGCACAACCTACCCCTCCCAGTCCAGCCCTTGTGTTTCCCTGTGGAGTGCAGTGAGAACAGCTCCACTCCATTCCCAGGTGTGGGGGTCAGGTGCCTCTATCCAACCTGCAGCCCACACAGAGCGGGGATGGGCAGGGTACAAGAAAACCCCCTGAGACAGCTACACTCGGTCTTTGAATATTGGAGGCTGTCTCCCAAAGCTGTCTCTCAGCCCTATGCAAAGGGGATAGGGAGTGCACCTCACAGGGGTGCAGGCCATGGGGTGAGTCCTTCAAGGGAATACTGCAGGCTGATAGCCCATCCCTGGGACCAGCCTGATCTGGGCCTGGCCAAGGCAAAGACCCGGCTGTGGGTGGAGCAGGGTGGTCCATATCTCTGCTTTGATCCCGGATATCCTCAGACATCTTCATGACTCTCCCCACAGCCCCCAATGTGCTCCCCTTTCTGGAGCAGCCACTGGGCAGTGAACATCTTTTTCCTACTGCTGGGAGGCACTGCCAGGGTGCCTTTCAAAGGGCTGTGCAGGGCTAAAAAGCAGGGACATCCTCAGAGCCTTCTAGGGAGAAAACTGAAAGGAGCCATGGTGTTTCGGGGACGCTGCACTCCTCCTCTGCTAATGAACCTGCCACAGCCCCACCATGAACCAGCCATGTGTCCCCCCTTCTCCCACTGAAGAAACCATGACAGCAGAGGCAGAGCCGCACAGTGGGGCGGGGGAGGCACAATCATTAGTGCTGCCGTGGCAACCCCAGTGTGGGCAGGAGCAAGACCCAGCACAGCTCGTCTCTGCTATCCTTTGTCTCCTGTCAGGGCTGCATTGCCCCTGGCATTAGCCTATGGCCCCTGGCCCAGCAAGGAATGATGCTGCCCAGAATGGTGCCTTGGTTCCTGGCTTTGTCCTTTGCAGAGGTGCTGGAAGGTGAGAGCTGGCTGGAAAGGGCAGTGAGCCCAGGACTGGGCAGGCTGGTGCTGCCTGCAGGGGCCCATGTCCCATCCTGGGACCCAGCTCTTTCTGCTCCCACGCAGAGCACAGTCTCACGTGCACACCTCCTTCTCTGCTGGCTCTGCTGGTGAACCACCTGCCAGCTTGTGCATGCACTGTTCTTCTCCATGCAGTCTTTGTCTGCAGGGCTGTGGGCCCAGGTGTAGCTGGTGGAGACTGGCAGAGGGCTGTGAGTGCCTGATAACTACATGCACCTCACCCGTCATGGATTCAGTTTCAACTTTCATGAAGTCCTCTTTGGTATTGTCAGATGCCTAGTGCTGGACACAAGTGGATCATCCACCATTTGTTATGGCACTGCAGTGCAGGGTCAAGCCACGACCTCCTGAGGCATTTCTGGGCTGAGGTGTCTCTCCTGATCACCATTCCTGCCCACCACTGTCTCCAGGGACATACTCCTGCCATATTGAGCATGTGCATGTACCTGCCTCTGTGCATTTACTAAAGGAAACACACCCTGAATTCCACAGACAAAACCATTCTTAACAGCACTGCTCAGTCTGCTGAGGGTTTCCTTTCTAATCACTCAGACGAGCTGTTTGACTTGCAGATTTGTCTTTCAGATTCTAGCAGGACAGCTTGCAGTCAAAAGAGGAAAACAGGATTCCCTCATCAGTCATTTCTGGAGCTCATTGGGAGAGAAGAAAAGTCAGAGTTAGGGCATTTGTCATGAAAAATGATCCAGGAAGGACAAAATTAGGCCTTCTAGTCTGAATGAGATTATTTGATGTTTACAGTCAGGACCTTCCCTGAAGGACTGAAAAGGCATCTTGCAACAGACCTAGCTTTCAAGATTTCCCTTTCCTTTAGTTCTGAGGGCTCTGGCTGACACGTGAGTGAATGCTTTTATCCATGGTGTCTTTCTGGTTTGTTTGGTTTTGTCTGAGCGCTTGTTTCCCAGATCTGAGAATATAATGGGAGGAAGAGCTTTTGAGCAGGTGTTCTTGCAGCTTCAGGATCTTGGAGATCCGAGGCAGGAGCACAGGGAAGTGGTAGAGGAGATAATGTTATTGCTTGAGCTCTCAACATCTGTTCATCGTTGTTCCCATGTCTGCAGATGCCCTTTCTCAGGCACAGGCAAAGGCCGGTTGGCCCCCTGCAGGAAAGGTTTCAGTCTCTCACCCTTACCTGTCACACCTCTTCCACATGCTGTAGAAGACAATCAACAATAGTGACTAAGACTAATTCTTTTTTTTTTTTTAAATACCAATCAGTATCTTAAGATAGAACAAAAAAAGAAACCTTGAACTTCGTATATACGCTCCAACTCCTGCCTGGTTTGCCAGGGATTCGAACTCAATAGAACTGTCTAGAAGTTGCAGAGTTTTCTCATGGAAAATTGCATTCTCTTTATTCTTTACCTTGTATATATAGCCAATCGAGGGAGTGTTAGATAGTAACTACACCAATACCAACCAAAGAAATGTATATAAGTCATTTACTTATGCTAATCAGGGAAGCCTCTGCCTGATCTATGCATTGGACATGCTTCCCCTGCAGCTGTCAGTGTGTGTATGTGAGAATAACGGCTCTCTCTGAACCAAATTACTGCAAGTAGAGTTTTCCTATGACAATACCCATCACCCATCTTGATTGGTCTTCCCCACAAAAAAATCTATCCTAGCCCCTGGTGTACACACATGTGTGCATATGCGCCTGGAGCCAGAAGAAACAATATAGAGAAGATGCACAAGGAGAGCATACTGTTTGCTTGGGAGAAGTCACCATGTTTCCCGGGCAAATGTGGAGAGCAGGAGGAAGGCTGGAGGGTACAGGACAGAAGAGTCATGGGATGCTATAGGGAAGAGTGTGTGAAACGGATCCATGTGTTTTCGGGGGAGGGGGTGTCCCCCATGATTTCTGTTGACCCTGTCGGTGGAGGACAGGGAGTTAAGCCACGGCAGGCAGGGGGTGCAGGGCATGGGGAGGGTGCTGTGAGAGGACACTTCAGGCTGACAGCCTGTCCCTGGGGCCAGTCCGAGCTGGGTCTGGCCAAGGCCCCTCTTGGCTGTGGATAGAACAGGGCACTCCAAGTCTCTGCTTTGCTCCTGGCCATCCCTGTGTCTCCATGGCTCCCCATCACGCACAGCCCCTCACCCTGCTCTCCTTCCCAGAGCAGACACTGAGCAAGCTGGCACCTTTTCCCTATTGTCTTGGAAGCTTTGCCCAGGATTCATCTTTTAAAGGTCTATACAGGGCCTAAGAGCTGGGAAACCCTCACAGCTGTCCTGTGAGAAAAGGGAAAGGAGCCGTGGCCTTCCGGGGGTGCCACAGTCCTCTGCTGATTAACCTGCCCTGGGTCCATGAGGGAAGCTCTGCCTCCCCTTTTCCTCCCACAAAGGAACCGTGACGGTGGGGGGCCGAGTTGTGAGGAGGGTCTGAGCACAGCTCAGCTCTGTTCCTCTCCACCTCCCACCAGGACTGCTTTGTCCTCAACTGGGCCCTGGCCTGGCAGGAAATGATGCCTCTCAGGATGGTGCTTTGGCTCCTGTCCTTGTCCTTTGCAGTGGTGCCAACAGGTGAGAGCCAGCTGGGGAGGGCAGCAAGGCTGGGGCTGAGTGGGCTGGAGATGTCAGCGGGCAGCTGTTCCCTGTCTTGCGGCCGAGCTTCTCCTGGTCCTATGCTGGGTGTGCTCTCCCATGCACAGTGCCTTTCTTAGTGGGGACAAGGTGCTGCAGCAGGGAGAGGGAGCTTCTCCAAGATGGGGAATATTTTGGAAGAGGATTAAAAACATCCCCGAGGAGGGCAGCCTTGAGATTTTTGGGGGCCAGTGGTTTGCCAGGATAGGGAGCAGACTGTGGCTCTCCGTGTCCCTGGGAAGGGAACTCTGGCTCACAAACCTTCTTCCGTCACATGCATGCACTGCCCTGCTCTCTCCACTCTCTGTCCTCAGGGATGCAGGCCCAGGTGCAGCTGGTGGAGGTTGGTGGAGGGCTGCGAGAGTTTGGAGACTCCGTGCAACTCTCCTGCCATGGATCCAGCTTCACTTTCAAGGACTTTGACATATGCTGGTACTGTCAGGCACCAGGTTCCAGCCTTGAGTGGATCTCCTACATCAGCAGCCCCTTGGGTAGTACAGAGAAATACAGTGCTGCAGTGGAGGGTCGAGCCACTGTCTCCTGGGACAATTCCCAGGCCAAGGTGTCTCTGACCTTGTTCAACCTGCAGTTCCGGGAGTCCGCCCAGTATTTCTGTGCCAGGGAGCCTTCCCACAGCCTGCAGTAGCTGGCAGAAGCATGACAAAAACTTCCTTTTCCTCCACAGGAGATGAGGTTTTCAGATCCTAGCTCTCCTGTGTGCTTCTCTACATGCCCTCTTCCCCTTGTTCTGCTGGTAACCCCCTGCTCCTGGCTCTCCCCTGCCCAGAAACTGACTCTGAACTTTGCCTCTGCCACCTCACTTAGCTGCCCCCCTGTGACCTCCACCCCTCTCTCCCCAGGAGTACCCAGGCCAGGCTGTGTCACCTCTGACTGCAGTTGCCCCCCAAGTCCAGTGGCTTAAGGTTGGGACTGGCACTCTGCAAGTTCCAAGTACCTGAGAATCGCCTCATTTGAATCCCCATGGCAGAGTCCCCATGCAGCTCTCTAGGCCATTTCTTGCCCTGATCATATCCAGCTTCTTCTGCTGCTCTGGCTAGGCCATGGGGAGTCTGTGGGTGTGCCGGCTGGGGAGCCCACACAGAGCCCTACAAGGTGAGATCAGCAGTCCCTCCGACAGCTGCACTGTGCTCTGCAGTGGAGTTAGGAGAGCAGGAGGGCCTGGCACCTTTCTGTGTTCATTCCCTTGGATTTGGGAAACCTTTATCATTTCACCTGTCCTCTCCTTTCCCCAACTTATCCTGTTTGGATTGTGGAAGTCCCAAGGCAGTTTGAGATGGGGAGGGCTTGGGGAAAAATTCTATCTTCCCCACGTTCTTACACCTGCTCCTCAGGGTCTCTCACTTTCCACTGGTTCAGTTTGCTCACAGGGCCCTGTGAGGACAAGGGCAAGAATGGACAAATAAGGGCATAGCCCCATTTGCTTTGGAGAAGTCCCTGCATTTTCTGCATGGGTGAAGTGCGGTGCTGGGTACAGAAAAAAAGTGTCCCTCCGCACCCAGCTGAGCAGGTTCAAAGGGTTCCATTCCCTGGTGCAGAAAACATCCACTCCGAAGGAAACTCAGAAACAGCTGAGAGTCTGCCAGGCGCCTAGTGTGAGGGAAATGGGCTGTCTGCCTCATGGGAGCCTTTTTTCCTCACGCCAGGAAAGTTTCTCAGCCCATCACCATCCACCTGCTCACCAGATACTGGGATTTCACCCCCCTCGATGTGCTATGCAATCTCCCTCCCATCTGGGAGCCAGGGCTGATGGTTGCTTTGCGCCACCCTAGATGTGCAGCATGGGCCCTTGTCCCACCAGTCCAGAGCAGCACAGAGAGAACCACATTCAGGTCCCAAGGAAGGGAAGGTCTCCAGATCTCTAACATTCACCTGTACTATTTCCACCATATCTCTTTACAATGGCAGTAAAAGTTGGTACTGGCTCTGTCAGACTCCTGGTAGACATATAGCATGATCTTATGGGTAATAACTTCATCCACTACACTTCGACCTTCCAAGGCTGCAGCACCATCTCTGCAGACCAAGACAAGAGCAAGGTCTCCCTGCACCTGCACACCCTGACACCCACTGACACTGACACTTACTTCTGTGCCAGCTATAGTGACACTGATGCAAAGAGGAACAGCATGAAAAGGAAATGGGTCATTGTGGTAACAGGCTCTTAGGGAGTGAGAGGAGCCTGCCAGAAAGGGTCCCTCAGGAGTCAGGAAGGGATGTGGTTGTGGAGGACAGGCTGGATTTGCTCTTGGCCTTGTATTCTATTGCAGAGGGAAGAAAAAGCTGGTTGGGGAATTATATTTTTAGGGGAAGGAAATGCTTGTATACCTCCCCACACTGCTCTGCATGGTGCCTCAAGACTTGCTGAAACAAGACAAGGATGGGTGGAGAGGGGCTGGCACCTTCCCTGGCCATGGTAGGAGAGCAACAGGAAGACCGAACTGTTCCAGGAAGGAAGGTGCTGAGCCTTGCCCTTCTGGGCACCAGTCACCACCTTAAGACAGCAACAAACAACACTTGAAGCTCACGAAGAAGTTGTGCCCAATTCTGCAGCTGAGGCAGCTCAACCCCCTCACATAGCAACAGACTCCCACTCACCTGCACCATCTCTGGAGATTCTGTGACAGTGCGAACTGCTTCTGGCCTGGGGGAGGGCCAGAATACTTGGGAAGTCTCTGTTCATGCAATGACTGCACATTCCCCTCCACTTCCTTACAAGGCCAGGCAGCCTTATCCAGGGATGAGAGCTCCCTGCAGCTGCAGCTGCTGATACCCACACACACCACCAATGACTTCTGTGGCAGCCGCCATGACATTGTGAGGGCAGTACCAGATGGGGAATGTTAAACTGCAAACTGGCCCCTTTGCTTTCTGAGAATAACCACAAAGGAGCACTTTCATAGAATGCCATTCTCCTATTTGGGGAGGAGTGGGTGAAGGCGGTGGCAGGTGGAGAAGACTAGAATGGCTTATTTATGGGGCTTAAGGCTTGAGAATAGTACCAGAATTTGAAGGGAAATTACACAGCAACAAGCAATCTGTCTGAGCAGTCTGCTCACCTGCAGCATTTTGAGCCCCTTGCATGCCCTGTTGATATGGTGGGGCAGGATACAGCAGCATCCCTGAACCTGCTGTGGATCCATGCACTTGTCTCCTGCACTGCAACAAGACACTGGCCATGGCCCCACCTTCCAGGACCACATTTCCTCCTCTGCAGATGAATCCAGATGTACCCAGTGTTGCGTGCCCCGGCATCTGCCAGTGCTACCCCCTGCCTGCATTGCATGCGCAACCATTCTCAGATGACACTTGTGAAATTTGGGCCCTGTGCAGGGCAAGGGCTCACAGTTTCTCTCCTCACATGTGTTGTGAGCAGGGAACCAGCCTCCACTGATATGTTTGTGGGGCACTAGCACAAGCAGAAACCAGGAGAGAGCTGGGAGTGGATGGCTGCAGTTTTTGGAAATGCGCAAATAGGCTGTGCCCCACTTTTCCAAAAGAGAATCGGCATCACCAGAGACTTCCCCAACAACCATTTCTCCATACAGCTGCATTCCCTGACACCCAGAGGATCACATAATACACAGCCACTGGGGAACAGAGGGATCAGACCCCTGGCACTGGAAACACGGTAGAGGGGGGTTGAGAGAACAGCAGGGTACAAAGTCCACTCCTGATGGACCCCACGGTGCACCACTCCACCAGCTGTGCACTGGAGAAGCGGCCAAGGCAGGACAGCCCAGAAATGCTGGGGTCCCTTCAGGGCAACACTGCAGCCTAGGGGGTCCCAAAACTGCCCACAAGAGGCAGGAGGACACAGCAGGGGGCTGAGGGAGAGCATTGTAGAGGAACTATGTGGGGCTGAAGGGGAAAGTAGCAGAAAGGGGAGCATGAGGAGGGTTGTTTCCATGCTGCGTCTTGGCCGCATGGTCAAGGGACAGAGAGGCAGGGCAGGCTGCAGGTACAGGGCACGGGGAGGGTACTGCAAGGGGGTGCTTTGGGCCAAAAGCCCAAACTTGGAGCCAGCCTGAGCTGGGCCTAGGCAAGGGCCTAGCCAAGGGCCTACCCATCCCAAATGGGCTGCGGATGGAGCGGGGTGCTCCTTGTCTCTGATGTGTTCCTGGCCATCCCTGGCCATCCCCGTGGCTCCCTGCACACCCCAGTGCACAGCCTCTCCCTCCGCTCTGCTTCCTGGAGCAGACATCCAGTAGCTGAGCAGATTTTCCCTCCTGTGCTGGAGGCATTGCCCATGGTCTCTTTTCTAAAGGGCTATGCAGGGCTGAAGAGTTGGAAGACCCTCACAGCTGTCAGGGCAGAAAAGAGAAAGGAGCCTTGGCCTTCTGGGGTCCAAGTCCTCCCGCACTCCTCCTCTGCTGATGAACCTGCCCCAGCCTGGCGCGGTCCTGTACCCCGCCCTCCCTTTCTCCTCCCACTAAAGGGGCCACAACAGCAATGATGAGTTGGGGGGATGAGTTGTGGGGGTAAAGTCAGTGGTGCTGCCACAGAGAGGGGCAGTGCAGGCAGCAGCAGGGCTGAGCCCTGCTCAGCTCTGCTTCTCTCTGCCTTCCACCAGGGCTGCTTTGCTCCTGACCAGCCCTAGGCCCTGGCCCGCAGCCCAGCAAGGAATGATGTCACCCAGGATGGTGCCTTGGCTCCAGGCCTTCTCCCTCGCAGCATTGTTGGCAGGTAAGAGCTGGCTGAGGAGGGCAGCAAGCCCAGGGCTGGGTGGGCTGGGCCTGTACACAGGTACCTCTCCCCCTATCTTGGGGCCCAGCTCTGTCTGCTTCCACACTGGGTGCACTCACCCATGCCCAGGAGAGGGCCAAGATCAGCCCCAAGCAGAGGTATTTCTTTTCCGGGGCCAGTGGGTTTCCCCAGGTGGAGGGATGATGCTGGTTCTCCATGTCCCTGGCAAGTGGACCCCACTGCAGCAAGGGAATCACCTCCCACCCTGTGCATGCACTGCCTTGCTCTTTGTGCTTTCTGTCCACAGGCATGTGGGCCCACATGCAGCTGGTGGAGGCTGGTGGAGAGCTGTGAGTGCCTGGGAACTCTGTGCAATTCTTCTGCCATGCATTCAGCTTCAAGGATTACCCCCTGCTTTGGTATCACCAGGTGCCTGGTGTCAGATTTGGGAGGGCCTCATACATCAGCAGCCACTCAGGTAATATGAAGAAGTATGGGGCCACTGTGGAGGGTGGAGCCACCACCTCCTGGGACAAACACTGGCCTCAGTAGGCTCTGGTCCTGTGCGCCCTGCATCCCTGGCACTCAGGTCAATAGCTGGGGACCATTCCCATGGGGACAGGAGACCTGGGTGTGCCATGACTGACACAAACATTCTGCTGAGCCCTCTGACCAAGGGTGCAGGAACTGGGGGGGAGCCAACTGCCAGGAGGGCCTCAGGGCAGCTCCCAGGGAGGGATGGGCCATCGCTGCACGCCATGGGGTGATCCCACTTGCCAAATCTACTCCTCACACTCCCTGCCCTCCACTGTCTGCAGGGACCCTCTTCCCAGGAACAGCCATGGCCAGCTCTCAGTCTCTTCGGCCTCCAGGAAGGAACCAGGGGATGCTGGAGATGAACTGGCCGAAAAGGGATGCATGCTACTCCCCATGCTCCCAAAGTCGGCCTCCTGGTTTGAGTACATCCTGGTGCCGTGTCACGCATGTGCATGGAGCAGCCACTGTGTCTTTGCCAAACAACAGCACACCTTAAATGGCACAGACCAACTATTCTTAACAGCACTGCTCAGTTTGCTGACGGTTKTYTYTTTAACCTCCCAGACARCCTTTGTTTGACTTGCAGATTTGTCTTTCAGATCCCAGCAGGACAACTTGCAGTCGAAAGAGGAAAACAAGATTCCCTCACCCTTCCTGTGCAAAAAGTCATTTCTGGAGCTTATGGGGAGAGAAGGAAAGTCAGAGTTAGGGCATCTGTCATGAAAAATGATCCAGGAAGGACAAAACTGAACCTTCCATTCTGAATGAGATTATCTGATACTTGCTTCCCAGGTCTGAGCATGTAGTGGGAGCAGGAGCTTTTGAGAACATGTGTCTCTCTAAGCTTAGGATCTTGGAGCTGAGAAGCAGGAGGCCAGGCAAAAGTGAGGGTAGATAAAGTGATTGCTGGAGCTCTCACCATGTGCTCATCCACACTGGCTCCTGTGTCTGCAGGTGCTCTTTCTCAAGTGCAGACAGAGGCCTCTGGGCCCACAGCAGGGAAGGAAGGTCTCACAGTCTGTCACCCTTACCTGCCACACCTCTGGCATCCCCATCACTGACAGCATCTACGCTTGGGCCTGGAGCCGGCAGACTCCTGGCAAAGGCCAGCAACACATAGTGCTGCAGTATCCTTTCGTGGGACTCCAACACTTGCTTTGCCCTCCCAAAGCCAAGTCACCAGCTGTCCCTGGAACTGCTCTCTCCAGCAGCTGCAGACACAGCCACCTCTTTCTGCAGCACCAGAGAGCTAAGCAAAGGGCAGAGTGATTCAAACACAGGCAGGGCAAAGGCAGCAATGGAAGGAGGGGCTTAAAATCACACAGGCTGTTCTGTGGTTGGCTGCAGGACAAGGCCCTTCCCAACCTTCTGGAGGCAAGTCTGGGCTGGCCTTCCCAGAAAGGGGCACAGAGGTACTGCAGCAGCAGAAGAGGGAGCGGACTGGAGCTGGGCACCCTGCAGAGTTGGAAACACTGCCAAAAAGATGACACCAGCCAGGACCCTGACACCGTGGCACATCTTGGTCCCAGTGGGTGTGTTGGCACACAGATGCAAGGGTCCCAGCAAACGTTTTGGGTTCCTCCCAAGCATGGTGAGCACAGAGAAGACACTCTCCCCATTGTTCAGAGGAAATCCCGCCATGTCGTCCCCCACTGAGCCTCACAGGGCTTATGTGGGGTGAGCTGGGGGTGGGAGCGGCAGAGTTTGAGCCAAGACACGGCTCAAGCCTGCACCTTCTTGCAGCACTGAGCAAGGACCTGATCCTGCTTTCCATGAGCCCCATGGAGTCTTGGCTGCCTGGGGAATGCTGGGGGCCCTTGCCATGGAGAAAGGGGGTGTGTGGGGGGTTCATTCCTGCACACTCCTCCCCATGTCAGCCTGGTGGGCTGGGGACATGGAGTGAGGTGGCGGAGACCTGGCTGTGGGTGGAGCAGGGCACTCATAGCTCTGCTTTGCTCCTGACCATCCCTGGCCATCTCCACGGCTCCCGCGCACCCCACGGCCCCTCACTCCACTTTGCATTCTGGAGCAGCCACTGAGCAAGCAAGCAGCTTTCCTCTATTGCCTTGGGGGCATAGCCCAGGTGCCTTCTTTTCAAGAGTGACACAGGCCTAAAGAGCCGGGACAGCCTCACAGCTGTCTGGGGAGAAAAGGGCAAGGCACCCTGGTACCTACTTCAGCAGCAGAATCTCTCATGCGCCCACTCAAAGCCATGAATATGCTGTTACCTACTTCCTTCCTCCTTAGTCTCTCTCACACACATAGAGTGAAGGGGAAAGAGCTGGTCAGGAAGAAGCACAAAGAGAGCATTTTCACAGGGAAAGCCTGAGCTGGATCAAGTGTGGCTACTTCGTGTGCTTTAGGGAGTCCCACAGCAAGGCAGCACAAAGAGCTGAGTTGTAGAGCAGATTTTCCCCTTCACAGGTTAAAAAGTCTCTTCTCTGTGGTGTTACTTCTGTCTCCATGTACATACACGCACATGTATGCACACAGACACATGTGCATGGACACTGAGGGCCAGCAGGGGTTTTTGTGGCACACCCCAAACAAGAGGATCTATGGGGTGCTCTGGGCCAGAAAAATGCCCCAGTGCTCCACAGCTGTAAAGGGCTGCAGAGGACCCAGAAGCACCTCCCCCGCTGGGACAGCCCCAGGTGGCCAGTGGTGCCCTGCTCCTTCTCTGCTGAGGACCTTCCCCCAGCCATGGCCCTGAATCTCTGCCTTCTCTTCCTCCCTCTAGTCTCTGGCACCTGTGGGCCCCTGCCTCTCCTTTATCCTCTGCATCTCCATTTCCCACCACTGCCCTGGACCTCCTCCCCAAGGGACCAGGGTAAAGTGCCTAGGGGAACATGGGGTGATGGGAGCTCAGTACCAGGGTGGGGGGAGGAGCTGGGGGAGGGGTGACAACTCTCCCCAAATGGTGGCAGCAGCTGGGATTGTGAC
>PTFA01000896.1:2646-29365 GCA_003342895.1 Casuarius casuarius
TTCCTCGGATCACTAAGCTTATTTACCATGAGGATTTTCCTGATTGGGGACACCTAGATTTCATCTGGGGCCTTGATGCAACTAAGAGAATGTACTGGAAAATCCTTGACATAATAAGAAAATATCTTTGAAACCATATGCAGAGAGCTGATCCACCCAGTGAAAGCCCGCAAAGATTTCTGTTTAGCAATAAGGGCGATTCCTAGGGAACAGGTAGACACACACACTGGATATTTGTACAGGGGTTTGCCTAGACTGGTTTGTTTCTTGCATTTCTAATAGCTCTAGGTTTTCCACAGTGCTACAGTAGTTAGGTGACTGGTGACTTCCAGAGCAGTTTGAGGCATATAGGAATGGTTGCTGAAAGCATTAAAATATTTCAGCACACACTTCAGGGATCACTTAATTTGGACAGCTTTTACTTCTGCAAGACTGATTTTCCTAAGATATACAAGAGAACAACAAAGCTTAGGCTTATGTACCTCACAGAAGTATTATGCCATGAAAACACAAAAACGGGATTTTCTCATTTCTCTGTTGAAGTACTGATGACCTTTGTTTAAATTAAATCATTTATCAACTTGACAGAGAACGCAAACTATTTTTTTCTCCTCGCATTTACCAACACTGTCAAGACAACCACGAGATCTTTAGTCACAAGAATCTGAGTATACAATAGGTGGCTTCCAAAGCCAAGGAATCCAACCTTAAAAAATGATATCAACCTTCTTGTTGGACACATTCAAATATTCTCCTGTCTTTTACACCCAAACATCTACCAAACTTTTCTTCGTGCACTCTACACTCCCAGATAGAGAGACCACAGATGTTTTGTGCTCATGACTTGGCAGCTGGGGAATGAGGAGATGCAGATCCATCAGGCAAGCTGCACTCCAAGCACCACAGCACCTACCTAAGGAAGTATTCTTGACACTGGCAATGAGATTGTTGCAAGCTGTCCAAGATACCGGCTTCGACATTTACATAGCCCTATGTCTTGACCATTCTTTCTTCAAGGAATTTCTGCAGCATGGAAAAGTAGTCAGTTATTTTCCCCTTTCAGGTCACTAGCCCAAAGAGATGATAGCTTCTTTATTACCTATGCCAATTACTCACTCACCTATAAGGTGATCTGGTAGGTAAAAGAGTGCCTGTCCCCAGGTTACACCCAAAGTGGTCATTATTACAGGTCCAGACAGGTTAGCTTTGTTATCTGGGGTTTTCTGGGTGAGGCCTCAAGCCCATACTGAGGAATCAAGACCCCTTCCAACACCATGGTGACACTCACAAAATGTATCTGTCTTACACAGTACAGGAAATGTACTAACTTGTCCATGTACTGGTCTAGCAGCCTTTTGCAGTGCTGATCATGACATCTAGCCTCTGAACCTACAGCAACTTAAACAAAATGGCCCAAACTGTCAACAAAAATAAAGATTCATTAGACCAAGGAAGTAAGCTGAAAGGAGATTTGAAAGCATTTGAAAGGAGATTCCCCTTTACTGCTAAATTAGTAAAATTAGAAAGTGCCAGGCCACCTTAATACATTGCCTACCACTGCAGGTTTTCTTCTTCCTTTATTCTACGCAAGGAAAGGCTCCTGAAAAAATTTATTATTTTGGCATATGCACTGCCTGCTGCATACACTACTCTGAAAAGCATACTATACTGTCCAGTCCCCTGGGAATGATGCATCTGGCTCCCACCAATAGCATTTCATACACTGATTTTTTCTTCCTCCTTTAGCATATTATTTACATTGGAAAGCTATTCAAGAGACTTCTCTTCTGAGCCAAAAACATGTTTTAATTATTATTTCTTAATGCACTACAGGGACCTGTGAACTGGTTTTCTTTGTGATCTCCAACAACTCATTCAATCTCTTCTTGCTGTTTCTTATATTTAAAAAAAAATAAAATCCTTCCCTGGCAGCAATGTAGTGAGGATTAGTTAAGGTGTGTGAAACTTGTAGCAGAAGGAGGAAGTGCTAAGAAGCCCTAACACCCACTGACAGAACTATTTTCCCCAGGCACTCCCACTGTAGGATGAAAAATACTAAAAGGAGAGGTGCCAGACCCTGCATAAGCTGTTGTGCCACAGTGTTCAGTTGTCAAGTGTACCTTCTTGATATAGAAGTAAAATACTCACTCTAAATGATGTTTTATTTTTGCACTGGCTGCCAATCATGATGTGCAATTTGTTACATTTCCAGAAATAATATAGCCAGCTTTCAAATCCACATGCCCGGGCAAGTCAAGCAATAAAACTGGGTGAGGAGATGGGAGGGGCAATATCTTGAATACTATTGTAAACATTCAAGGCTTAGTAAAAGCAAATGAACTCCTTCTAGCCACATGGCCTTGGGAATACTGACAGCTCTCCAACACGCAAAACAATCAAAGTCTGCAGAAAAGAACGGATGGATTTGGACAAGGCCTCTGACAAATATTAGCCTCCAGCAGGACTCCTGCTGCTGCTGTGCAAAACATTGCCAGACTGGGTAATTTTCTCATGTTCCAGAGCTCTTGACACCATCTCATCAAGTACTATGAAGTTTTCTTCAGCATGCTTTCGATGTTGCTGAACTGTAATCTTCTTGCTATATCCAAGGGAGTCTCCCCCTCCTGAAAGAAACATATGAAACATATTGCAATGTGACAGATACAGATCAAGTACAAAGAGCTTCCCTGAACTTGTCACCCGTTAGGCAAGACTCCCCTGCATGAGTTTCATTGTCGCATTGTTGCTCTGAAACAAAGGTTTCAGAACGTGCTACGTCTAATACTACTCTCACTGAAGTCAGCAGGCAGACTCCTTTTGTCCCAGTAGTGACAGTAGTGACAGCCATTCCACTGTTTCCTGGGGCTAGTGTCCAAAGACAGTGCAGAGCTAAGAGCTGACTTCAAGCACAATGTGGACAAAACATGACTCATCTCAACTGAGCAATGCAGATACTCTCGGGTCAATATTTCTTTGGACAGCATTTAACAGATGAGCTTCTCCAGTGACACAAGCAGCTTGACTCAGCCCATTTCAGAGAACTAGTATCTAGTATCACCCCCCTGCTGCCAGCCTCTCAGGAAAAGCTGTAGAGTGAGCAGCTCTGAGTTAAGAGGCACCATGAAGGCAGCTAAGAGATCTGCCAATACAGTGGACATCTAGGCAGCCTTTACTAGTAGAAGTCCAGTAGTGAAGGACTCTGACTTTAAAGGTGCTGCTGCCAAGGAGGGCAGTGGGGCTGCTGCTTTATACTCCATAGCAAACAAGTCTGCTGCCAGGAAGCAGTGGACCCTTGTGGGGCTTTTTTGTTTGTTTGTTTGTTTTTCTTTTAAAAAAAAAAAGGGGGGGGGGGCACACCAACTAAGGCCTGTAACATACTGGTTTACCATCTTCCTAGAGGAAATACAGTTACCAACTTCACCTTCTTACCTGATTCTTAACAGAAGGGTCTGCATGAGCTTCAAGCAGTAGAGAAATGACTACCTGGTTTTTCATTTCACAAGCATAGTGAAGGGCTGTGCTACCAGACTGAAGGGAAACAGAAGCAGATGGACTTTATTTCTATACACTTTAAGCAGACCTTAGGCAAGTATGACTATCTGTAGCCTAATCAGTCTTCCCCATAACAGCTAGATTGGAGGGAAAAAAAAAAAAAAAAAAAAACACAAAACCACACCCCACCCCACTCCTGTCCCAGTATGCTACACAAAGGAAAACAAATGCATTCTCATAAGAGCACTAGGAATGAAGAATCATTCCTATCCCAGGACACAGCTGCTAAAACAGGCCTGATCCCTTTAGCAAGAAGCCAATAGCTCTTTACTAATTTCAGGGGATTCCATAATTTTTATCTCAACAACTATGTGTTACACAAGACTGTTTGCTCACACTTAAGTGCTTTGGAATTTGGTTGCTGCTAGAATCAGGGTTTCTCCTTTTCTGCCTTAGGGGAAAGGAGCTCTCTACCACATCCAAGTATGCCAGTGGATATAGACACCATATGTGGCAGATCAGTGCACTCTGAAGACCAAGTGAAGACGCAGAGGGTAACACTGGGCATCATGACCTTTGTCCACAAATCTGCTCCAGTCCAAGAATTCATAAATGGTGATAGGCACTTGTAGGAGCAGAACCTTTACAGGATCAGGTTTTTAATACATAAGTGTTTCAACTGAGCTGGCTTGGATTCTTTTAAGAGGACATTGGTCAGAAAGAAACTGACAAAGTTGATGTAGACCCAGAGAATCACTTCCCTCCAGAGGAAGGTATCTGGGAAGAGTCCACCCAAATTTGTTAAGTTTGCAAACGTCTCACCTCAGTCACAAACACAGAGCTAGAAGGCGTTTCAACGTACCATCCATTCTGCCTCCTTCCTCTGAAGGAGGATATCACAGGTTGAAAAGGTCATCACAGCAATCAAAAAGTTGACAGTAAAATATAATATTCTAAGGTAAAAGTGTACATCCAACACTGTCATGCTGGTTTTCACTTGCTGTGTTTGGAACTGTTGTTCAGACTCCAGAGCTAAGAAAAATACTAAGCTTGAATAAGAAAACTGCACTGAGCTATCAGGGGAGAATTAGTTCCATGTACATTGCAAGACTATATTGTAAATGTCAGGGGAAAACTTCTCCTGCTAGAGGCTCTGCTACATCAAAATCAATTCAGTGCCTGATACTGCCCTGACAGCAGGAATATATTGCTAGCAGTTTGCTGGCTATCTAGAAATAGATGTCTGTTTTTAGTAATGTTGCATGCATAGGAGCCACACGTGCATTTGTACAAATCCACTTACAAAGTCTGCAGCATTAACATCAGCACCAGCTCTCAGCAACATCCTGATTAGGTTTTCATTCTCCTTAGTCTTTGAGACCTGTTTGGCACAAGGAGAAGGGAATAACACAGTCAGCCAGTTAATTTGCATCCAGTACGAAGTAGATTTTTTTTTTCTCCTTGATATTTTTTTTCCAAATGGAAGTGTCTGGTTTCTGCATCACCCAGTTCTATCCCTCCACCAGTTACAGTCAGAGCAAAATCTCTGCTTCTTCTGCTGTTCTTCATCAGTTCTTGTTTTAAAAAGAGTAATTCATCTGCTCCAGGGGTTCCTGCCCTGAAACACTGCCATAGGACAGGTGATAAGGGAAAAGGGAAGGTACAGGGTGAGAGAGGTTCTGATTTCATCCAGACTCACCATGAGAAGATATCCAATGAGCATAACTGGCATGAGGATAATGATGAGCAGGTAGTCAAGGAAATTAAACCGTTTTCTCACAGCATAATGCAGACAAGTGCGCTCCTTCTAAATACAGAAGGACTCTCTGATTAGTATCAGATGCAGTTAATTGATTATATTTGATTAGTATTAACAATACTAGATCCTCCTGTATTTCACAAGCTTTCTTTCAAGTTATCTGCTAGAAACATTCTCTGATCTGCAACAGAAACAGATACATCCACCTTGCTTCCTTCAAATAGAAGGATTTTTAATGCACGCAGGCTCATGGAAACCGGGCGCCGCATGAAAGAGGTATGTGGGATCCAAAGGATTCCAAATGTATGTCTCCAAACTTGGACTTGACTGCAGACAGAAAGAGAGCAGAATAGAAATCCCATGTGGCTATTACTCCCACCCAGCAAGTTAAATCAGCAGGAAGAATCCCACAGCTGCTCCTGTTACAGAAGTACTGGCTACTGAAGCAAAGATGTAAGTGAGTTTATGGCATCTCCTGTTAAATCTCCTGCAGGTACTACTCACTGGAGTTTGACAGACCAGGTTACTGTGTTACACTATGGCCCAAAACAAACACAAAAGCCTTCCTGTACAGTCCACAGCTCCCCACTCTCAGTCCTGCTACTGAGCATTATAGCTGACCTCCATACCCAGGGACCAATTCCATCTGTGAAGGTGAAGAACAGACAAGTTTCAGATGACCAGGTAAATTTGGAAGATGGTTGCCAATGCTAAGAATGATCTTACTGCAAAACACAGAACCCTTTCTAAAGGAATTTGAGGTAAGAGGGAGAGTCTGCATTAAGAGCAGTTGGGATAGAATATGCCACTCACCCTACAAAAACACTTGTTGTTCATCTATGAAATAAACACACACACTGGAAACCAGAGCTACAGAATAGCACACAAGCACATGCTGAACATTGCCTTAGAGTACGAGATGACACATTAGAGTAATAGAACAGCCAGAAAAAACAACACTGCCCATTTATGACCCATTACATTAGTCCAGCTCCTGCAAACATAAGTTAGGAATGAAGCTAGAACATGAATCTTCACACTACTTTTATTTGCAACCTACGAGCAACCCTCCTACACAAACATGCTTCCTCATCACCTTAGGGAAAATAGCCAGTCACAGCTATTGTGGAAGGCAGGTAGCCTTTTTTTTTTTTTTAAATAGGTAACAGACGGGGGAAAAAAACACAGACAGGAAACAAGCCCTGTTCCCCACCTCACCCCACTCCCCACATACACACACACACTATCGTGCTCAGGTGACAGCTGCTCCTCAAACAGGCTGAGCTACTGTTCTGTAACATGACAAAAGCAGGTCTGCAGAAGGAGTAGGGTTTTCACAGGGTCAGTCACTCCTCAGGGATACTTCCTTGAGAGAAGAACAAGCTCTCCTTCAGACCTTCCTCTTAACCAGGGTGAGGAAAAAGACTGTGGGAAAAGAAAGTCTACAGAAGGAACGATACAAGCTGGAGGGCAAGATGAATGCAGAGTGCTCCATAGGTGAGTGGGCAGAACCTATGGGGGCTGAGGAAAGGCAAGAGCCTGGGTGGCATACAATATTACCTAAAATGGGAACATGAACACAGAGAGAAATTCAGGTTGGCAACGCTTATTACCTTGTGTTCATTAGCAAGTTAGAAAAATAAATGAGGAGATAAATGAAAACAAAGGTTTATTGAGGTATGATTAGGGGGTCAGACTCATGCCTCAGTAGGCGGTAAATGTTCCTATATGCGCACTCCAAAAGTCTCAACGAACAGTCACTGTAAAGGATAAATCTGTGGCCACTTACCTTGTTTCTGAGGTTGACATCAGCATTTCTTTGTAGAAGATAGCTAACTATTCTGTTGTTCCCCTGTTTGCATGCACAAATTAAGGGTGTATCTCCACCAAAGCTGTCCTGGATGTTCAAATAATCGCTGTTATTCTCCAAAAGGAGCTGAACTTCATTGAAATCATTATTGTAAGCGGCCTGGCAAATGGGCTGAAGAGAGAAGAAAATATTCAATCAAAACAATCGCTACACTAGTAAGTCAGAATGGATGGTATAGATTTCTTAGCTGCGCATCCCAAGAAACTGCCAAGCACTTTTGTCAGAAGTTGTAATTCTAGGTGACTTCCAGAAGATGGTGGTAAGAGATACTCCTGCAGCTGCCATACATTACCTCTCAGAGTGCAGAAATCTGACACTGCTTTTACACAGCAGAAATGAACTTTCTATTTGTTTTGGACAATGTTGTTATAATCCAAGAAATAAATCTGGCCATAATCAGCCACAAAAAAAAGGGGAGGGGGAGGGGGGAGAAAATCAGCTCCTGATCTCACAGGAGCTGGTCACTATATTAAACAGCAGGCACCAAGAACTGAGATCTTTACTGCTCAAAGGCACACAAGCCCACATTTATCTGAGTTTACAGCAAACCTTCCTTACTGCTGACCAAGAAGCACCACTCCTGCCTCATCAGTTCTCAGAACAGAACTACATTTCAGGTGAAAATTGAGCTAGAAGTTAAAAACAACAACAAACAATATTTCTTTCCCAAGGAGCCTAGTGAGAATGCTTATGCATAACAGGCACCATTTCTTACACAGATAAATCAGAAAATGCTAGTTTTGAGTCCAAAAGTTAAACTTCTTACCTAAAAAAAATTTGCGTGTATGCTTACAGCTCAGATTCTGTTCAGCTTTTGAGATCAGCTCTCTGCTCAAGGATTTGCTCAGCATTTCCAGGCATCCCTGATCTAATCTGTAATTCCTTTTCTCTCCAGCAGCAGGAGCTCAGGCTAAGCAGAGACTGAGAATGATAAAGGCACTCTCAGTTTCTAGCAGCCTAATGGATACAGGAAACAATGGTGGAAGGAGTCAGGCAGACTGATAGCATTTCAAGTCTTCCAGTCAAAAAAGAGAAGAGGCTTTTTCTTTTCCTCCACCTTTACTACCGAGGTTTTTCTTCACCATTTTCCAAGATAGCCATTTTCTTTAACTAACTATATTATCTGCAGGTTTTTCCTTCCCCTCCTCCCTTTATCACATCCTCAATATGCTAAGTGAACAAGATATAGCCTGGAACTCTGAGCCCTTTCCTTGCTCCCTCCTGCTTTTAGCTTTTTAATTTACACTATGGGGAACTAACTTCCTTAGATGCTATAGATAAGCATCTATAACAAAAGGTTGCCTCCAACATCATTCATTTCTACTTAGCCTTCTGGACAACTGCACGAGAAAAATGATTTTCCTTTCTAGAAAGTATTTATTTACACATTAGCCAGACCTTGCACCACTTTCTGCTTTATTATTTCAGGCAAAATCTACAAAGAATACACGTAACAATGCAATGTAAATTTGCAACATCTCTCTCTTAAGAGCCTACATGTACCATATGCCATTATACGCTCCTCTACAACCAGAGCTCTTTTAATGATTTTGAGAATGGTTCATACATAAACGCCTCTTGATTTTAAGTAACCTGGGCACCTGTGCCACCTAAATGATTAGTTTACTCTAGAGCCTCCTTCTCTCTGTCATTTTGGCATCTAGTACTGTATCTTCATTTCCAGGAAAGACAAGACCAAGTGGAACATATTTGCTCTGCAGAATCTATTTGTGCCTCTGATTTCCCTACTATTCTTGCTCTTGGTTATTGGTTTGCTGTATTTAAAGAAGCAGGAGGTTTGCTGTTTGACTGAATACCTGCTCAAATCCCAACTGTTTACCATACCACTTTACTCTTTTTCGGTCTGGTTCTTGCTAGTTCAGCAGCTCGTGTCACCAAATATGCTATCGTGCTTTTCTTTCTGCACTGCCCCTGCGACTTTTACTTGCTCAGCCATTATGTCCAAGGCATCCCTGACTGATCCTCTCATTGAGATGTACTATCTTTTTCCAAATCTTACACCACTGTTGAATCTAATTCTAGAGTTATGAATAATGATAGAGCAATTACCATTCCATAATTCAATGTATATTATTTGGGCCTGCAGACATGCGTAAAGGTGGGCACACAAGAGTTGTGCATGCTCTTTTATGCTCTGAAACTAGCTGTTCTAAGAAAATATCTCAGGCACAGAGAATGTAAGGAAGCAGTTCTCACCCATTTGACCAGCACAAGTTAACACAAGTTAATTGAAGCTTCTTGCTACAGAGAACAATAAAAAAGTTCAAGACTAAGGTGCAACTTCAGTAGGGACCAAAAAAGAACTGGCTTGCATACAACAAGCTCTTAGAAACCAGCTCCAGTTTTGCAATGCTGCTGAATAAAGTGCTTCATGCATACATAAGGCTCTCTTCTGCAGTTTGCCTCAGCTTCTTGAGTACAAGCTATAGTGCATCCAAGTGAAAAGGGTAGAAGTCATTTCCCTTTATGAAGATAGACTGCACAGAACTGCCTCATCCCATGACTTGCTTTGCTTGCAGCATAAAGGCCCTCTAAAAGAAAAAGGCGCAAGTATCAGCCTCAAAAGATGAGCAGCACAAAAAATTCTTTCACTACTGATTGGAAGAGATTGGATTTTTAGATGAAACAAGTGAGGGAAGTTTTAGCTACTACCACCAAGGTAAAGCGCAGTGCTGTTCATTCTCAACTTCGGTGATACTGCATTAGTGCAATGACTCAGAAGAGTCACATTGAGCCAAATGCAGCCTTTGAGTAGATCCAATGACTTGAGGAGAGTTAACATGGCTTCTTTTGCTTAAAGGGTATGCCAGGGACATGTTACGTAACTCAGTAGTGGTGCTATTGTCTCAAAAGAGAACAAATGCTTTCTGGAGAAATTCTCTCTCTCTCTCATTTGGAATGTGGCGCTACAAAACACGCAGTGCCTGGAACTAGAGCTTGTAACCTGCACTGGCCTCTCTCAGTTATAGCTTATAGACCTGCTCCCTCTTTTTTTCCCTTTATTGAAAAGGGAAAGTGGATGTTTTATACTTTGACAAAAGTATGAATACTTTCTATCTTCTTTGACAAATACAGAATCATTCTCTTTCAGTTGTTACTTGGGGGGGGGGGGGGGGGGGGAATCTGTGAATGCATGCTTTCCACACACTCCCCCAGGACCTCCCCTCCCCCAGGACCTCCCCTCCACCTCCGCTTTGTTTATCTTTGCAGCCCTGAAGAAAGAAGGGTCCTTATTTATCTTCCTCTGAAAAATAAAACTATTTAAGCACCATTTTTCCCCCAGTCCTGGAAAACACACATTTCAGTTTTTACACACACACACACACACACACAGAGTCTCTAAAGTGCTTGCAGATTTCTAAGATTTCTCATTTGCAAATTTTACTTGTGCTTGAAATATTTTCACTGGCACTTTCACTCCAGTAAACAGTCAAACACAACACAGAAATACTTTAGTGTCTACTCTGTCCCTTGCTCAACTTAGCAGAAACAAGGTGTGGGGGCTTCCCTCCCACCAAGGGCCAATTATCCAGAAGGCAAACAGGAATTATCAGTCTCCTCGAAATCAGAACCTCTTCTCATCAGCCACTTGTTGACTTCTTACTAACATACTGATATAGAATGTAAGCTCTATTTACATGATCTCTAAGTCTAGACTACAAGATGATTTTCTTTGGCCTGCCCCTTTTACCCTAAAAGGCAAAATTTCTTGGACAATACAGGATTCGTATTAGCTGTAAGTCGATTTTCCTTCTTAAACCACACAAGATTCTTTTATCCTCTGCCTCAGGGGCGCTCTCTACTCCCCTTCTGCATGACAGCATGCTTCCTCTTCCAAGACCAATTTACCATTTTTGCAGATTACATGTCCCACTTTCCATCACTCTTCTCTTAGGAGAATCCTTTTAAGTTTTTTTATTATTATTATTCCAGTGCAGCGGGATTCTTTGTAAAATTGATTCTTTCACACATTAAGATGCTCTATTCAATCTCAGAAAAGAAAAAAAAAAACCCTCACAACCAGAAAAACCTTTTTCTTTTCTCCTGGTTTCACAGGATTGTCTTGAGGCCTGCTTTCACTCTGCTAGTTTGCATTCTAGAAAAACATCTCTTTTAGCCAAAAGGAAGTATAATAAAGATGAACACATCCATAGCTGAGACTTTCAATACATCTACCACACTGATGAACAGGACACCACGACTGGAGGAGGAAACATAGCATCTGTGTCGTTAAGAAAGTGAATAAAACGATCCAAACAACTATAAGCATATTAGTCTGATCCCAATAATACTCAGGACTTCAGAGAAAATGTGCTGGGAAAGAATAATTTAAGATATTAAAAATTACAAGTAGGTGACAATCAGTCACCTGTGTAAAGCAGACATCAGAAACTGCAACCAGTAGCAGAGAGTATATCAGGCAGTCTTTCTCACAGAAAGAGAAGAAAGCTGTCATGAAGGGTATTCAAGTGGGATAGTGGATGCAGTTCTTGCTACCCGTGTTCAGCAAAGATAAGCACAGACTGTGGCAGGAGCATAAAACCTGTACACAAAAGAGGAGTGTAAAGAGCCCAGAGAAAGACCGATTTGCTTAGCCTGGCCTAGGAGAAAAGAACAGTGTTCCAAAATAAATTGAAGGGAAGTATTAGGGAAGAGGACAAGCCTATTAACTTCAAGGAACAAAGTAAAAAAGTTGATGCATCTGGCCAAGAATAAACTTAGCATGAAAATTAGAAAGAGATTTCTATTCATGTGCAGAATAACGCTCCAAAACAGGCCTCCAGTAGCAGCAGAATGGACACAAAACTTGACAGGTTTCAGGTTGGAACCTGAAACTTTGAAAGGATTTTTGTGATTGCAAAACTACTGCCAGAAGCCGCTCTTTTACCTTTTACTTTCTGGGGTTGCCACTTTGGCAGATCTGTTTAAATCAAGACTAACAATATCTAAGACTTCCTGTTTTAAACATATTCTCCAAATCTTGCTCAGAAGGTAACTAACGGTTTCTTACATATACACAGTAACACAGCAGTGTCAGTAGTATCTGGAATATAAGCTGTGAGGCCAGTTATACTGCCTGCACCTAGAGTTCAGACAGTGTTTTCTAGAGACAAAGGATTCCAAACAAGACCCTAGAAAACACATTTCCTATATGCCTTCAAAAAAGCATAAAATCTAATAAAATCTGAAAGCCCTCACCCAGTTTTCTACAGTATTAGAAGGCTTCCCCAGTAGTGGTGCAGCTTAACAGCCAGCTTCCAATTTATATTACTTTATTTCCTATCCATCACACATCACAGGGAAATAAACTTACCTCATACATACTCATGATAACTAGGCTTCACGTGCATGAGGAATGCAGGATCAGAAGAATCCAAAGTTCACGCCTCAAAATTAGACTCAGCTGCAGAGAGATGCAGGAGCACAAAGTGCAGAAATCTCACAGGGCTGTTACCACTGCCTGGCAGCTTAGAACAGCAAGGAGAATCCACACAGCTCTGCTTGTTACAGACACACTGGCAACACAGGCCAGCGCTTGTGTAACGAAACCCCTGAAGAAAGCATCAGTAGGAGTTGATCTCACAACCCCTGGAGATGTCAGCAGTCCCAGACACACAGACCAGAAAGCGACTACTCTTGCCTACACCACACTACTTATGACCTCCCAGTGGCCTGACCACCCCCAAAGAACTCAGAACAGACCTAGCCCTTCTCCTCAGCGTAGCAGGGGAGATGTTGCATAGGCACGTAAAACAATACCTGCAATACAAACGAGAGCGTTAGGTCTGAAGGGAGGGGAAGCTAAAGAAAGAATTCTAGCTCAGGCAAAGAGGAAGCAAGTGCCTCCTTGGCCTGTCTCGCAGTAAAGCCCTCCACCTCTGCTCTCACACGTCTGCGGCACCACCTAACATTCAGACAAGCTGCACACTAGGAACCTAACAGCACGACGCTGCACAAATTGTGTGAAGGAAGGGACAGAAAACAAAGGATCACAACACCAGACTCCTTCCACCCTCACCAGTGGTGCCTTTTCCCTACCACAGATTCAGCAATCACCATGAATCCAGGTTCTCCGGGACCCAGGCCACACTGCTCTGCCAGGCTGAGGCAAGCAAAGGGCAGACGCTGGGGATGGGTTCTGGGAGATGAAGGAAGCGGGATCTAGGAGTTCCTCGAAACACAGTTGTGTGCATGCACGTCTAAGAACGAGCTCACTCAGCTCTGCTCGGAAGCAGCCACCACGGGGAGCTCAAGCACATCAACTTCAAGCTATTCCAGAGGACCTCCCCATCTGTTACAGGAAGAACTAGCCACAGGCACAATGCCATGTAAGAGCCTATAGGGTCAGCATGAAATTAGGGGTTGAGGATTAGATATGCTGATGACTGAGTGCTCAACCAAGTCAGGTTTTCGAAGAAAAACTGAATATTGAGTTTTAAAGCACAAGCTCTATGGTTTAGGATTTCTCTTTCTACAAATACCTCTTCTACAAGCCCTTCAGGAGAGGATTTCATTGTTCAATATCTTAGTGCTCAATAAAGGTGAGAAGTGGTCATAGGACAGGCAAGGATTTTCATAGATAAAGTCACTCAGTACAAGATCACCAGACGAGGGGATACAAGTAGAAAGACACTGGCTGTCAGGAAGTATGACAATACTCATACACAATTGGTTTTCTTTACAGACTATGGGCAATGTGATTCAAATCAAGATCTAGTAGTTTACTTGGATCCAGAAGAATTGCCACATCTGAATTTCTCTAACTGTTTTAGAGTTTCTTGCATCTCCTTCTGCTTGGCTTGGTTGAGGCAGTGGTCAAGTACCAGATATTCACTAATGTCTAGTGAATATGCCCCACTTGAAATAAAAGTTCAAGGTATGACACTATAGACAAAGCATTTAGCCACCAAAGAAGAGGCTGAGTTAAAGCTGGTCTTGGAACTGTGACAGCCATTTCAGATACCTCTTCCTCTGAGAACTGCAAGGGACTGCTAAAGTTACGTAAGAGTTTTGCAGTTCTTTAGACAAAACAGAATCACTTCATAAAGCCCAGCTATTCTGAACCACTCCAGTCTCTTCCTGTGCACTAAAATTCATTCAAAGGCATTCTACGAACTAGACAGAAAAGTCTAAATCATGTTTGGAAAGCTGAGAAATGTACCAGTATCCATACTGTTCGGCAAATAGAACTCATCACTTTGTCATTTATAATACTGCAGATTTCTACCACATATAAATAAACCCTACTCCATCCAGAAAATTGCACCTCATTCAAAAACTTTACAGGAGGAAAACTAATGAATATGAGATTATTAACTAATAAGCGTGACAGATATGGACAGCATTTAAACCTTCTCTAATTAAACACCACTTTAATTAAATTAAATGACACTAGTTGAGTGTAGAATAACAACTCAGAGTAGCAGATCTGGGGAGAAGAAACAATTCTTTTCAGAATGAAATGCAGTCTAACCAGTCCATCAGCTTATGAATACAGAGATTCAAGCTCCCTATAGTACTGAAAAAGGATAAGATACTTGATTTCATTGAATACTCTCTTAAAAAATAGAAGGGTGGCTTTCAGTATAGAAATGTAACCTTTTAAAGGACCAGGTACCTAACACTATCTTCAGAAAGAGAAAAAGCAGTGCTATCCATTGTATTCACAATCTAATAGGTCTAAAACCCTCATTTGTTCTCAATTGTACTATTGGTAAGTTTATAAAATAATGAATATGTCTTAGGTAGCATTTACACTAAAATGCAGGGGCATGTTAAATGGACCAGGGTCTGGGGACAAAGTCAAAGATGGGGTGGGGGGGGAAATCATGTTTTAAAAAAAAAAAAAAAAAAGAAAAAAAAAAAAGAAAAGTTCCTGAAACAAACATGGCAGGGGTGGCAGGGATGCTTGTTTCCTTCGACACTAGCTTTATTATCAGTATTCAGTGTAAACCAAGCAGTTTGTTTGTAGTTCTTAATTATACACGCACAGAGCTCAGAACCACTGTGATCTCAGAGAACAAGAGAAAATGCTTATTTAACACATACCTTTTTCTGTGAAGTCACAATAATTACATCAGTTACTGTCTTTTTTTTTTAAACTGCTACAAACAGTATTTTTGTCAGTTTGTTATAGCCAAAGCACAGCATTTCTAGAGAAAAAGAATTTTCTAATTTTTATAAGCCTGTATATGGGAAGCCAGAAAGGGAATAAAACAAAGCAAGTGTATTTCCATATCTTCAATAGCTTCAGATACTGTGCAGAAAATGGTCACATACCTCCGAATAGAGTATCCCCATGCCTATTCTTCGATGCTTGAATTCCTTCTTGTTTATCAGCCCAACAAGTTAGCCTTACTTTGAAATGCTGTTGAGCTTGTTTAAATCTGGTTAATATTTAACTTAAAACGTAAGTATTAATCTTTCTCAAGCTACATTTGCTTTACGTGCTTTCTACTTGGTAGTGTGAAAGAATTGTCTTCAGAAGCCCAACCCAGTGAAGCAAACTTGAGAACAGAAGCTTACAGGAGACTGACCGAACAAGTTACAACAGACAGAAGTATTTTCCTTTGTCATTTTTGCAACAGCCTCCGGTTGCCTAAAAGGAAAGTAGCCAAACAGTGAGAGCAAAACAAATTTCACAAGTGAAAAAAGGGAGGGGGGAAAAAGAAAAATAAAGTATGAAGACTAAGATTTAAAATAAGCAACTAAGAATAATAGCTAGTTTGTCACCCAAGCTGTAAGAATGGAGCTTCATCTATGTCTGACTTGCATATAACCTAACTCCTCTGCAAGAGCACCTCAGACGCCTACAGGGGAAAGGAAAGAAATCAGATCCCACACCTTTAATGAGAGTTCTCGGTATAATTAGCTTCAGTCTCTTATTAAATAGGCCAGCCCCTTTCATCACCTTTTGCTCACTCTCCTCTTCCTAGCCCTGCCCAAATAATGAATGTGATTCTCCTTAGCCTGCTAATTTTACACACTTGTCAACTATAGTGGAGCTTCCTTAGGAAGGGAGTGATTCTTGATGACTCCACTCCATTCAAGTGTTCATGGTTCTGAGGATAAGATGCTCTACCATGTTCAGTCAGTCCTTTTGTGTAGGACACGCATGTTCCAAGGATCTGCGAACACTGCAAAATCTCTTTTCCACTTACACATGAAACCCACTGACATCTCCTTTATGTCTAGCATCTTTTTAAAGAAATATTAAAGCAAATGTGTGTAACTAACTGCTCATCTCAAATCCAAGCCTTCCACCTTATATAACTTTTATTTCCCTGCAATTTATATTTATTCTCTTGGGGGGAAAAAAAAACGTGAAATTACTCACAATGGTTCTATCCTTCTCTGGTTAAAGTAGTATAGCTCACCTGACTCTAGTGCTGGGCTGCTGGCACTGGTTCTAACCCTTTCAATGGCTGTTTACCAGAAAAAAAGTAGGTTGTAGGTTGTAACAGAAACCTGCACTACACTTACCTGTGGCAAACCTTGCTAGGTCCTCACAACAGACCAATCCTTCAGCATGTGTTGAATACTTCATTGGCCTGAAGACGAGGAGGAGTGAATAACATCTTAAAAGTGAAAAGATACTCCTTGTTTGTGTTTCTTCACACTCGGATGCTAAGAAACAGCTGTCCTCCTACGCCCGTTGGTAGATCCCTCAGCTATCCCTGGCTAGGCTGTTTGCTTGAATTTATAGACTATAACCTGTTGAAAGAAGCCTCAAATTACTCATCTATTCCCTATAACTCAGCAGGTTACTTAATCCTTTCCTAACACCAATATATAAATGCATGCTAGCAAGGAAATGAATTAAAAAAAAAAAAAAAGAGAGAGAGAGAGAGAGACCTCAAGAACCAAGAACTCCTCCACAGAGCACAGAGATGGCTTCAGGCATCACCTGTCCCAAGGTACTGTAAATTACCATTTAACCTAACATGTCATCTCTGGCCCTCTTGAAAAAAAAATCACTTAGTTGAAGTGACTATTGCGGTCAGAGATTTAGCTGGAAAAGAGATAAGCAACCCAACCAAGATGAGATACGACGATATGCAAATTTATGTAGTCACAGGTTCACTTCTGCTTCATATATTTCTTTAGGGTTCTTTATCCTGCATATAGAATGAGGATTTAAATCCTGAAGATTTAAATCTTTTTTGATGAATTAGCCTTTTTTCTCCAAAAAGTGACAAAACTCACTGCATGGGCAAACTAGAAGCCATCCAGTCTATGTGAGCCATGTACTTCTTGCTTCCTGCAAGAATTTAAGAATGCTTACAAAACTTCAGGTGAGCCAGAAATGAACTAAGAGTCACCACAGCAGCCTTCACCAGCAGGGGGAAAAGAAACAACTTGCTTTTCAAAACAAGTATCAATTACACTTTACAACAGCACCTTTAGAATACAGCAAAGAAGATGATTTGTCTCTTTAAATTCTAAGCAATATAGATGACAGTGCTCTAAGTGGCCTAACTTGGATACTCTACTCTCAGGAAAGAAAACTGTGCCCTGCTGGAGTGGTGTGCGTAGAATGCTTCTTGGAAACCAGTATTCCCTGGGAATGCAAACCCAGAATGATCAGTGCCTGGACAAGTACAACATCCACACCCCTTATGCTTCCCCCTGGAAGACTGTTGGCTAACTAGACTATATCCCTTTAGCACTGCAAGGCTCCCTCACACCTCTGCTTCTTCTCTGAGATTAACTGAACACACCTGAACAGCACCACTGAGCACAAAGAAACTCTCCACAACACAGTGGAGCCTCTATTTTACACCACTTTACACCAAACTCAGAGAGCCACAGGTGCCACAAGAAAGACAAGCAAAAAAACTGAGTGCTGGAACAAAATACTATTTTGATTATTTGCCCAAATTAGGCCCTCCTGTTCTTAAAGTCAGGGATGAAACTAGCCACCAGGACCAGGAGTGGTATTCCAGGACTGGGATAGCAAGCAATCAGGAAGAGCCACACATACAAAGAAAGGAAGGAAAGAAACTGCCCTTACCATGCCCAGGATGATAGGACAAGCTAAATACAAGCATCTATGCATAAATGCACAAGGCAGGGACACAAAAATGGGAGAAGACAAGAGTGATGGCGTTCCTCATCCAAGAGAGAGTTTAACTGGTCTGACATAGTTCAGTCTTGACAAATCCATGCTGACTCCTATCACCTCATTATCCTATGGCACTCACAAATCAGGTGTTGTACATGAAGACTGTTATTTAAGTCTAACGGGCTACATTCTCCTTGATCTTCCCCCTACCATTTGGTAATGGCCAGCAAGGCTCCTTTCTCTACCCTCAGATATTTCTTTCAGCTTTGTAAATTCTTGAGACAATCCCTCCAAGTTCACAGACTGCTTCCGTGAGTTGCTGAAATACTGTAGGATAGAGGTCACCAGGGCCAATTTACCTGAGCCTACCTAAGGCACCTAGACGGTCCTGTTGCACTTTCTGTTCCTGCCTACTTGCTCCTAACTTCAGTATTAAACTAAGCAGGTCCAAAGAACCTTTGGTAATGAAGAGTAAAGCTAAAAGAGAGGGCACTGAGTTCAAGGCTATTGAGTGCACTCACTGGCCTTAATAGCCCTAACCTGGCACCCACACCCACTGCCCAGAGGCCCAGGAGCTCCATTAGGCTCAAGCCTGGACCTTCCCTCCCTGCCTGCATTACGCTGTACAAGTACTGGTCTCCAGCTCAACTGCAGCCACATCTGTGCCTGCTCATGGTCTATACTGATCTGGACCCTGACCCACAGGCTGTCTTCTCAGCTTGGCCTTGCATTGTCACTGTGGACCTGCTTGGTGATCACTGGACTGTGTCTGACAGTGTTTACTATTGCTGGACCTGATCCTGACCTCTGGAGTGACTTCCCATCTTGACCTCAGGCATGCCCTATCACCACAAACTTGTCTGATCTGGACTCTTGGCTGAACTGAGCTACCATTTCTGGGCCTACCCTGTTTGCCATCCTCAGGTACTGTGGGCCTGGGCCCTGGCTGGTGAGGTCTCTGACCTGCTGGCTGTGTCATTTCACTTGGTTCCCTGTCCCTGAAAGAGCTACCAGCCCTTGCTGCTCCCTGACACTAAGCATATCAGCTTTCTCTACAGCACCTCACCATTACTCACCTACCTCATCACCCCTGAAACTCTGCTTTCCTTCATCTGCCTCACTTACAACACCTGGATAGAAAACGTCTTGCCTTCAAGAACTTCAAATGCTGATTTTCAATTACAAAGGGAAACACGGATGTTGCCTCTACCCTAAGCGCATTTAGACCCGCACAGTTGCATCTGCACTCCTGTTTTGGCAGCAACTTTCAGATCCACGCAGTCCACCTGGTGTTTAACCAAGTGGCAAAAAAAGACTAACTGCACCCCCCTATGTGCACTGTGGAATCAAAGGAGACATGTCTGCCCCTCTGGAAAATAAAGCAACTACCTAATGTGTCACCCTCCAGGCAGAGCTGAACATGGAAAGGTCACATGATTCACCCAGCTGCTATGGTGGAAGGAGAGGGAAGGATCTGGAGAGTTGGGAGCTTTAAATGCGTTCTCTGAGCAACGCATGTTCTGTTCACCAAAAAGGAGAGAAACCTTTGGAAATCTCCCAATTATTTCAAAGCACCTCCACCTGAAAAACAATGCAGCAAAGGAACAAGGGCCCCATTTAAACCCTTCAGGAGATGCTTAAGCTACCCAGCTGGTTACTGGTAGTGACATACCTAGGTCAAACCCTTCCTTGTGTATCTGGGGTCTCTGCATTCCCTGGGAGCACAACAAGCAGATCTCAGTTGCCATATCATTCTGGTACCAGAATCAAGCAGGATATTCAGTGAACTCTGATGATGCTCACGGGCACAGTTCTCACTTAGGATTTCTGCTTCACCTATCTGTAACTGGAGCATTTCAACACATCATATGGTTCAAACCTTTTAACGTTAACGTTACTCTGTATAATAAATGGCCAGTTATAACCTTTTCACTGATTTTACAGCTGTGAAAGTATGGACTAGCAAACAATTACATTACCATCTGGACTGACAGCTGATTTAGCCTTTTCTTCCATGCTTGTTGCTACAGAGTTTGCATAAAGGTGGAAATCTAACTTGGAAAAATGTACCACAAAACCATGGGTACTAGAAAACCTTACTCCGTCACTGAAAGTACAAGTCAAAACAATAAACCCATTGGAAATGGAACTGGCAGTTCAGCAAAGCTCTGAGATGTATGTCTCATACTTGAACTTACTTACTCTGCCTTAACACAGTGTTTTCTGCTGCCTGTGCTGTCTTCTTCATAACAGGTACATAGAATTTAAAAAACAGAAAAAAACTACATTTATACTCATTCCTGGTGTTCCAACAGACAAGGAGACAAAATGGTCATTTTCTACCCACGCCCAAGGCAAGGGACCACCATGAAGTCATTTTTAGACAGCATTAAGCTCTAGCTGAAGAATGAACTATGATCTTTCCCTGCACACAAGAGAAGCAAGATTCACCACAGCCCAAGAGAAGGAATAAAACGAGCTTCCGTAACAGATGTCCAGATACTAAAGCCAGTAATGTCAAGGTATTAGTATTTCAAGAACATGGACTCATACTTCAGGACCTTCATCAAAACACTGCAGCCAAAGGAACTTTCTAGTATGCAGAAAGGGCATACTAGAATGCACTAAGGCACTGAAGTCACACTGGCTTGGTCCCCTGTAACACTGCACCCCTGGACACCTGACGGATGAGACGGATGAGCCAGGCCATCCACGCCTCCAACACTGTGGCCACTGGAAGAAGACCTTATTATCCCCATTGTGCTGGGAGCGAAGCAGAAAGAAAGGAACACTTAGGCCTGCCAAGGGGGTTAGGCACACAAACGCTTCTGCGGACCTGACCTGTCTGGATTCCCAATGGAGAGCTGGGGCAGCAACCTGGGAAAACCCTAGGCTGCAACCCCCGGCTCTGATGCCTTCTCCTCAGAAGAAAACCTTTGGGAAGGAGGATATGTGGACAGTCTCTATTTCCTACCTAAGCCACCCAATCAGAGTCATCTACCACCACCATCACCATCATCGTTCTGCTCTCATGTTTCCTCCCTCTCCCAGTCCTTCATCTGGCTCCTGCCTGTGCAGATCCCAGAGCGGAAACTGACTCCGTGCAGTAGGCAACGTGGCCAGGTTATTCATGTTCACAGACTGAAACAGTCTAAGTGGGGGAATCAGACTTAGCGATCTCCCTGTCTCCTGACATGCTGATAAAGCCTCTGTTTAGAGCACCAGGCACAGCCCACTCTCTTGCCACAGCACACACTAGTAGCCTTGTTCCAGCATCAGCTCTGCAACCCTGCAGACCTTCCTAGCCATACCGGCATCCTGGCAGATGCCTCGAGTGCAAACCAGGAGAAGCCAAAGAGAACTACGCTGGGGCCCGGCACCACAGCACGCGACACCTGCACTTTATTTCTTGCCCCCCATGTCCCCACCCACCCTAAGTGTCCCATCCAGACACCTCCCATGGACTAGCCAGGGGGGGAAAAGTCCTTTCCTCTCCAGTGAACCTTCCTGTCACCTACCACAGTCACAGACTGCCCACTGCACTTTCACTTAAACCTTCCTCTCCTATGGCCCCTTATCCACAGACACCTTCTTTAGCAGCAGTTTTCCTTAATTCATGTTTCTYCTTACTTAACCCCCTCCAAGATTTGGATGATCTAGATAAGGTACACAGCCAGCAAATACTGAAGCATGTACAGACTTAATTAGTGTTTGCCAAATTAAGTAATAAGGAGCTAGGTTGGATGGAGCAATAAGGGCAAAACTGTGACTTGGAAGGAGCCTCAGGCTGCTCCAGGGATGGTCTATCCCTGCCTTCCTCTTGCTGAAGACCACACAGGTTTCCTCAGAGGGAATTAAAAATAGCTTGAAGTTGGGAGCCACCACATCATGAGCTGTGTGTGCATGTGTCCTTGTCTATGGCTGAGGTTTAATGGGTTTCATGGAGAGGGTGAGGGGTTGCCTGGCTGATCCCAGGTGCAATGCTCTAGATGATCAGTAAATTCCCTTCCTTCTCCACCTGGTGCTAATATGGTTGCTCCCAGGGCACTTCTGTAACAGTGCCTGCTCTGGCTAAGCCACTGGCTCCAGCATCTTGGCTGCTCTCATGAACATCCCCAGTGCATGACCAAGCCACTGATCCATCTCCACCCTAGTTTTCATGTATCATGTCTTGATCCCAAAAGGTTTTTGGCAATTATCATTATCTACAGAAGATATCACTGGGGCAGAAAGCAAATGGAGAAGGTGAAAGGCAGAAGTTACCTGGACATGCAGTAACTGAAGAGCCTTAGGCTCCATAAGCTCTTTCTACTCTCTTCTGTACTACACACTCCTCTCTTCATGTTGAAACTATCTCTTCAAGGTGCACTGAGTAACATGGCTAACATCTGTCACATGCTGGTGTACCCTCTTTCTTGAAGAAAAGGATGACTTTCGGTATGGAGTTTATTTACTACCCACCTGGCTCTAAATATGTGCTGGAGACATCAAGGGCGGAAAAACACACTTTGTGCTGAGAATGAAAAGTGGTGAGACTGATATGAGGACTGGGATAGTGGGTAGTTCCCAGGAAATCCATTCCTTTAGGCTCAGGATAGTTTTGAGAAAGCTCTCCCACAAACAGGAGTTTTATCATCACTGGAAGCAATTGTAGGGCTAAAGCTGTTATACTGACTACATCTGCAGAGTTCAGTGCATTTGATAACCTCCCCAATGCCTGTAAGCACTATAAAAGGACATAGACATGTGCCCACTTCACAATGTACGATAAGGAGAGAACACAGAAGGAAGTGAGGCTTAATGTGTGACCTTCTCTTTTGTATCACTCTTTCAGGATTCCTCATTCACAAAGGCTAATCCTGGCCTGCTCGAGATAATATTCCCTAGAATGAGTTCTCTGGCAGTTCTGCACGATGGGGAATACAGCAGTCCTGTACAAGTGAGTGGGGCTGTATATCTGCACAGAGTTGCTGACATGCACAAGCATTTGCAGGATCAGTGTTATTTTATTGGTACCTCTCTGTTTAAAAGTAGCCCAGTAGCATATTGACTGAGTGATGCCTCAGCAGATCAATGCAGCTGATAAACAACTAGCTTCTTTCCCATACATGCCTGCTCAATCAGCAGATAATTATCTGACAAATGTAGGTAGAAAATTTATGAGAACCACTGAAAGTGCTGGGGAAGAGGAATAGGCTTCAAAAACAAAAGGAACATGCACAGAGCAGCTTCTAAAATGAATGCTACCTTTGAATTTTACAGGATTTGTTTGGTCTTTCCCTGATGAATATGTGTGAATCCCCTCCTTTGCCAGGCATTGTAGAAATGTCTTCTTCAGTCTGCATAGCTAAAATGTGAAAAACATTGACATGGTATATGTAACTCTCATCAGCTCTACTGAGCATTTAAGCTTCTGCTCCCAAATTTTTTTCCTGGGAAACGCACTGTGGTGTGAACCTTGAAATCCAATTTGTCAGCATTACATTGCAGGGAACCGTCCCCAGTAATGGACTGTGATACCCTTGGGTAGTCCCATCACTATCGGGGATCACTGCCTCACCCCTCACAAGAGAGGTTTACCAATCTTTTGCTCTTCTCTCCATTCCCAATAACTAACAATATCAGAAATGATGTAAGCATTATATATCCCACATGCTGGAATGAGGTAAAATGTTACAGATCATTCCAGGCTGACAACTCCATAACGCAAAAAAATGTAGTGTGGTGTTAGCTGGGAATACAGCAAAGAAAAGTCTGTTGCATCTCACACTGAGGAGGGATATCAAGAGCTGCTGAGCTGTAATGATTGAGAAATCATTTTTTTGGCCATCTCACAGAATATCTCTACTTTATAAATCAGAATTGTTACTGTGGTTACTCTCATGTTATGTTCTAATAAAGACTTGCTTCACTCCTTTGCCCCACATGAGACATAGATTAACAGAACCCACATTCCAGAGAACTTGCTGAACAAGCATCACTTGCATCTGGTGTTCTTCTAAATGCTTTCAGACTGCTCACCAGGCCATGCAGAAAAGCAAGTTCTTCAGAAGACATCCCCAACTTAATTGGCTGAAGGAACTGGTGCTCATGCAGAAGGATCCTACTTTGTTTGTAGCCTTGCTGCCTAAGGACACAGAGCACATCCTTCTGGCTATGGTCACCTGGCTAATTTCAATGAGGACTGAACCCCTGGGCTGATTACAACTAATTCAGCAATGGGACGGATGTCTCCAAAGATACTATATTTTCATAGGGGTCATGAAAATGGCTTGGAAGAAGCAAGAGGCATCTTGTTAGTGTCCTCTCCGTGAGAAAGTTTACATGATGTTTTCAAACTTTATTCGATATTTGAAAATGCTGACAGGAGGCAGGCTAATCCAGAGCAAACCGGTCTTTGTGTGTTGTGCTGCAACTCAACAACAGATTTAGGAATGTGTGTGTAATGTTAAATATACACCTTTTAAATTACTTGCATTTTTATTCTAATATTACCTAACAAAAATGAATCATCCCAGAGCAAACATTACAGAAAACCAGTGACAGGTGTAGTCTGCTTGGCGTCTTAGAGCAAATCTAACACAGAAGTTTCCATACAAACAACAGCAGCAGAGGCCACATTCTTGGGGAGAATGTGTCGATAGAAGCTGGACTCTTCCTCCTCTTCATCCTGGAATAATATAGTGAAAGCAGTCCCCAGGACAGGTGACAGCACAGAGCAAGATCTGTCATAGCCCCAGGTCCCTGCTAAATATCCTAACCACATGTTGGTAAGCACTTCTTAAATGTCTCCTTCCAGAATGTCAGGCAAAGTGCTGTTTATCACTTCTGAAGTACTGCCCAATCATCATATAAACATGCTCTCCCATACAAGCAGACAACACACAACACCCTCTATTGCTGCTCTTAAGTGAGTGCTTACTGTGTTTTGATTTCCTTTTATTGGCATAGTTTCTGCCAGTGAATCAGTCAGCTAGTGAAGGCAACCTAGGAACTGCCAGCAGAAGACACAAGTAAGGCACTCAAAGCAGAGGTAAGCTTCTTTTATATATGTGTTCATGGTCTCTTCTCTCTTGCCTGTCTCCACAAATATGCACAGTCTCTGTTTTGTGTAGTTGCTTGTGAGAGTAGACAGCTGGTTTCCTTTCTGATTGGTAAGCCTGCTGCTATGCAATGAAGTGCATGTTTGCTAAAGCTGAGAAAAGGAAGAAGTCTTTGACCTGCACAAATGGGAAAAAGGAGTAACTGATAGTTTCATCTTGTTCTACTTGTTTTTTTCTGAGAATGTCTGGGTGTATGAGTGAATGTCTCAGTATTGTAAGATTGTGCATAAATTGGCCATTTTGCTCTCATGGTTTCAAATGCATTTAAATTTTTCTCATGAGTTAACCAAGAGATTCTGATAAGCGCTAGCTACATTAACAGCCCTCGTGGTTTTGTGTCCCACAAATGTTATGACTCTCTAATGGGTACATTGATGAATTTCTAGAGGTTGTTTAAAGCTTATTTTCATTAAATTTCAGAAGTCTTCATAACTGTCCTTTTGAATGTGAACTGTCTTCCTCCACTATTTTTTTTTAGTGCTTCTCTTAATTCCTGTTTAACATGGCAAATGCTTCCCTTTGCCTTTGTTTCATTAGATAAAGAGTAGATGGCTGTTCAAAGCTCCTACAGTCAAATCTTTGCCTCTGAAATTAATGAGACAGTTCCCGCAGAGCTTTGGAGTTAATTGACCCACTCTATCTGATTTAGAGAGCATTCATCTGGAAGTGCCCTAAGGCATGCCAGCTACCACAAGTGATAAATACAGTATATAGAATAAAAGGTTACCCTAAAAAGGGCAGCAGTTTAGCCTTCTCATTGCCTCATCTATTAGTACAAAAACAAACTCTGACTTAAGCTGAACTTAAGAGTTTTCTTCCCAAATGACATTCCACATGCAGAGACAGAAGGGCATGTTTACTCCTGTTAGAACAGCACAAAACAGCAGAAAGCAAAGATTATCTACTATACAGCTGTGCCACCAGAGCACGCAGGTGGAAGGTGTTCTATTCTGTTGACAGAGGATAGGAAGTATTCACTTATAAAGGGAATGAACTGGAGTGAGTTCGGATGTCAAGATTAAAGTTGTGAGTATTTCCCAGTTCTGGTTTAATCCACTGTCTAGTGACTCAAAACTGATTTAACTGAAGATGAGAAGAACTAGGAACTCATTCCCTCATGAGAAAGTTCAGAGATAACAAATCTCTTTGTTATCCCTCCCAGAAAAACCCCTATCCCACCCAACTTTACGCATCTTCCCCGTAACATGCCAGGCTCCTTTTTGTGATCTGGGTGTTTCCTCTCTGCTGCTTACAAAGGTAGCTACAGCCAAAAAGAACAGCTGACTTCTGCCTGTCTTCCCCTCAGAAGGGCATTACCCCCAGCAAACGCTCCTTCCCCAACAAACACTCCCTAGAAGCTCCTGGGAGCCCCATTACCTTACAGGCTTGTCTCACTGTTGAGCCTGCTA
>PTFA01000899.1:18433-29878 GCA_003342895.1 Casuarius casuarius
CAAGGATCCCCCAGACCTCCCTGGAGCCCCCCAAGGATCCCCCAGACCTCCCTGGAGCCCCCCAAACTCCCCTCGGGCCCCTCAAAGATCCCCAGTTTCCCCTAGAGACCCCCTAGAGATCCCTGGAGAGCCCCCGAGACCCCCCGGGACCCCCCCGAGCCGCTACCTGCTGCAAGCTGAGCAGCAGGGTACGAGCCCACTCCTGCCGGTCGATCTGGCGGGTGCAGTTCAGCGTCTCCTTGATGATGTCCCCATAGTCACTGTAGAACTGGGTGGGGGCAGAAAGGACAGTGCCGAAGTCCCTGAGCCGCCCCCGGGGCCGGCGGGGAGGGGGTCCCGCGTCCCCCCGCCCCCCCCGGCACCTTGGCGTAGTGCTTGAAGACGTCGGAGGCGGCGCTGAGCTCCAGCACGTTGTAGATGACGAGCTTGCAGAAGCCGGCCAGCAGCACCCGGCGCCGGTGCAGCCCCTCGATGTGGCTCTCGCTGGCCTCGGGCTCTGCGGGGACAAGCCGGCGTCGGTGGCCCGGTGGTGGCGGCGGGGGGGGGGGGACACGCGTCCCGGGGACGGGGACGCACCTCCGGATGCGAGCTCCTCGTGGCTGAAGACGTGGTTGAAGACGTGGTCCATGAGGAAGCCGGCGAGCTGCGACTGCAGCCCGGCGTCGGGCGGCAGCAGCAGCGGCTCCAGCGCCTCCCGCCCGTCCCGCGTCAGCTGGGGGCCGAACACCAGCAGCAGGTCGCTGAGCACCACGAAGGCCTGGGGACACGGGGAGGGGCTCAGCGCCGGCCCTGGCGCCCCCTCGGACCCCCCCCCCGTCCCCGCCGGGCTCCCCCGTACCTGCTCCCGGACGCCGGGGTCCATGTCGGACAGGCAGCTCTGGCACAGCGAGCAGAAGGAGGTGACTTTGCTCTTCAGGCTTCGCAGCTGGCCCTAGCGGAGCAGGGGACCGTCACGGAGGCCGTTAGGGACACGGTGGTGGCCCTTAGGGACGTGGTGGCCATTAGGGACACGGCAGTGGCCGTTGGGGACACGGCGGCCGCTCACCTGCGAGCCGCCGTCGTCCGGCACGCGCGAGAGCTCCCAGAGGATGTGGAAGTGGATGCAGGCGATGGCGGGGACGAGGACCTGCGGAGGCGGCGCGAGGCAGGGCTGCGGCGCTGCAGGGCCCCGGGGGGGCACCGGGGTGGCCCCTGCGTCCCCCCCCGGCCCTGGGTGTCCCCCCCACCACCGCCGGTACCTGCGGGGGCACCTCGCCCGTGTCCACGGCGCGCTGCAGCAGCTGGGTGCAGGGCTCGAAGAGCTGCCAGGGCGTCAGGTCGTGGGCGCTGCGGGGACGGGGACAGGGACGGCGATGGCACAGGGCAGGGGACAGGACGGTGGGGGACAGGGACAGAGGCGCAGGGTGCTGAGGGACACGTGGGGACAGGACAAGACCTAGGGACACAGGACACCAAGGGACGGGGCATGGGGAGCACATGGGGAAGGGGATGGGACACCAGGGGACAGGGACATGGTGAACGCGGGGCAGGTGACACTGTACCGGGGGACACGGAGGGTAAGGGACAGGACAGTGGGACACAGGACACCAGGGGACCCCAGGGGACCCCAGGGGACGGGGACGGAGGGGTGGTGCGGCCCCACGGCGCCCCACTCACTTGAAGAGGATGGAGATGCGCTTCAGCGTGGCGGCCATGCTGTACACCTCCTCCTCATCCAGGGACGCGGCCTGCGCAGGGCCGGGGCTGAGGGCACCGCTCGGGGACAGGGACATCCCGCTCGGGGACAGGGACACCCCGCTCCCCAAGGTCCTTCACCAGCTCCGCCACCCAGCACCTCCCAGACTGGCTGCTTCCCCATCCCTGCTCCGGCTCCGGCTGTCCCCGTGGGTCCTGCGCTGTCCCCGTGGGTCCTGCGCTGTCCCCAGCCCCATCCTGCGCCGTCCCCAGCCCCATCCTGGGCTCCGGGTCCCTGTCCTGTCCCCGGCTGTCCCCAGCCCATTCTGTCTTGTCCCCAGCCTCATCCTGTCTTGTCCCCAGCCCCATCCTATGCTCAGGGTCCCTTGTCCTGTCCCCAGCCCCATTCTGAGCTCAAGGTCCCTGTCCTCTCCCTGGCTGTCCCCAACCCCATCCTGTCTTGTCCCCAGCCCCATCCTGGGCTTAAGATCCCTTCTCCTGTCCCCAGCCTCATCCTGGCCTCAGGGTCCCTTGTCCCATCCCTGGCTGTCCCCAGCCCCATCATGCCCTGTCCCCAGCCCCGTCCCAGGCTCAGGGTCCCTTGTCCTGTCCCCAGCCCCATCCTGTCTTGTCTCCAGCCCCGTTGCGGGCTCAGGGTCCCTTGTCCCATCCCCAGCTGTCCCCAGCCCCATCATGCCCCGTCCCCAACCCCGTCCCAGGCTCAGGGTCCCTTGTCCTGTCCCCAGCCCCATCGTGCCCCGTCCCCGGCCCCGTCGCGGGCTGGGGGTCCCTTCTGTCCCCAAATGTCCCCAGCCCCATCACGGGCTTGGGGTCCCTTCTGTCCCCAAATGTCCCCAGCCCCATCACGGGCTTGGGGTCCCTTCTGTCCCCAAATGTCCCCAGCCCCATCCTGCCCTGTCCCCAGCCCCGTCCCGGGCTCAGGGTCCCTTGTCCCATCCCCAGCTGTCCCCAGCCCCATCATGCCCCGTCCCCAACCCCGTCCCAGGCTCAGGGTCCCTTGTCCTGTCCCCAGCCCCATCGTGCCCCGTCCCCGGCCCCGTCGCGGGCTGGGGGTCCCTTCTGTCCCCAAATGTCCCCAGCCCCATCGTGCCCTGTCCCCAACCCCGTCCCAGGCTCAGGGTCCCTTGTCCTGTCCCCAGCCCCATCGTGCCCCGTCCCCAGCCCCATCCCGGGCTGGGGGTCCCTTCTGTCCCCAAATGTCCCCAGCCCCATCGTGCCCTGTCCCCAGCCCCGTTGTGGGCTCAGGGTCCCTTGTCCTGTCCCCAGCCCCATCGTGCCCCGTCCCCAGCCCCGTCCCGGGCTCAGGGTCCCTTCTGTCCCCAAATGTCCCCAGCCCCGTCGCGGGCCGGGGGTGCCGCCCCCGCTACCTGGAGCAGCTCGGTGACCTCCTGGTGGAACTTGTCGACGAGCTGGTCGGCGAGGCGGCCGCGCGCCAGGTCCCCGCGGCCGTGCAGGGCCAGCGCGGGGTCGCAGAGGGCGTGCAGCGCCCGCGCGGCCGCCTCCAGCACCGCCCGCCCCGCGTGCTTCTCCACCACCTCCCGCAGCTGCGCCAGCACCAGCTCCAGCGGCTGCGGGGAGACGCCGCCCTGCGAGCGGGCCGGGGGACGGGCGGACCCCCCGGCAGGGGACAGGGGCCGGGCGGACCCCCCCGGCGGGCGCGGGGACCCCGCGGGGCTGCAGCTTGAGGACCGTGGCCTCGTGGCGGGGACGGACACGGACCCCGGACAGGGACAGACCCCGGACGGGGACAGACACGGACCCCAGACGGGGCTGGACGCGGACCCCAGATGGGGACAGACGCGGATGGAGCCCGGACGGGGACAGACCTGGAGCCCGGATGGGGACAGACCCCGGACAGGGACAGACACGGACCCCCAATGGGGCTGGACGCGGACCCCGGACGGGGAGGGACAGGGACCCCAGATCGGGACAGACCCCGGACGGGGAGGGACGTGGACCCCGGACGGGAACGGAGCCCGGACAGGGAGGGACCCCGGACGGGGACGGACAGGGACCTCGGACCGGGATGGACGCAGAGCCTGGAGGGGGACGGACAGGGACCCTGGATGGGGACGGGGACCCCAGAGAGGGCTGGACACGGAGCCTGGACGGGGACAGACGCGGACCCTGGACGAGGACGGACCGGGACCCCAGAGAGGGACGGACGCGGACCTCCAATGGGGACGGACAGGGATCCCGGACGGGGCTGGACACGGAGCCCGGACAGGGACGGACGCGGAGCCCGGACAGGGACAGACCCCAGATGGGGACAGACCCCAGACGGGGAGGGACGCGGACACGGACGTGGACCCCGGAGAGGGACAGACCCTGGACAGGGACAGCAAGAACAGGGACAGAGACGCCCCAGGGACGTTCCCCCCCGCCCCCCGATTCCCGCGGGTCCGCCCTGGCTCCGGGAGGACGGAGCGGGCCGGATCCCGGTACCTTCTCCAGCCGCCCGGTGCAGTAGATGCTGAGGTCGAAGCACTGCAGCAGCTCCAGGAGCGGAGCCGCTTTCTCCGCGTCGGCCGAGAACTGTGGGGTGGCGGGGGGGTTGGCGCCGACCCCCCGACGCCCCCCGCCCTGGTGCCCCCCCCCACCCCGGTGTGGGGCCGCTGGGGGGGCTCGGGGTCGCCCTCACCTTGGCCAGCAGCTGGGGCAGCGCCGGGATGAGGCAGTGGGTGAGCCGCGTCCTCTCGTCCGCCTGCGTCCTGCGCTCGCGGGCCGAGGCCTTGGGGGCAGAGAGGGGCGCTGGGGGGGTCCCTGGTGCACGGGGGGGTCCCCGGCCCCGCGCCCCCCGTCCTCGGCCCCCCCTTACCTTCCTGCCCGGGCTGCGGCCCGCCGGGGGCAGCCCCTCGGTGGCCCGGCCCGCGCTGGCCACCAGGATCTCCACCAGCGCCTTCTCCTGCCGGTCGGCCAGGCCTGGGGGAGCGGTGGGAGCGCGGGCAGCTGGGGGGGGACGTGGGGGGGCCCATGCCACCCCCGGTCACCCGCGCTGTCACAACGGGGGTCCCGGGACGTCCTGGCATCCCCCAGCACGTCCCAACATCGCCCAGGACATCCCAGCATCCCCTAGTGCATCCCAGTGACGCCTGATGTCCCAATGTGTCCCAGCAGCGTCCTCAGACACTTCAACATGTCCCAGTGATCCCAGTGACGACCTGCTGCTGTCCCAGTATGTCCTAGCAGCAGCCTCAGATACCTCAGCACGTCCCAGTGATCCCAGTGACGACCAACTGGTGCCCCAGTATGTCCCAGCAGCGTCCTCAGATACCTCAGTGACATCTCAGCACATCCCAGTGATCCCAGTGACGTCCCAGTGCCTCCCAATCACGGCCCAGTGTGTCCCAGCATCGCCCAGAAATGTCCAAACGTCTTCCTAGGATGTCCCAGTGCGTCCTGGTGTCTCCCAGCAACGTCCCGGTATATCCCAGTGCATCCCAGCAGTGTCCCAGGGTCTCCTTATCATATCCCAGTGCATCCCAGCGTCTCCCAGCATCTCCCAGCAATGCCCTGGTGTCTCCCAGTGATGTCCCTGTATGTTCCAGTGTAACCTGGTAAATCGCAGCAGCTCACAGCAATGTCCCAATATATCCCAGTGCTTCTCAGGGACGTCCCAGCACATCCCAGTGCCTCCCAGCAGCATCCCAGTACATCCCAGTGCCTCTCAGGGATGCCCCGGCACATCCCAGTGCCTCTCAGCAGCATCCCAGTATATCCCAGCGCCTCTCAGAGATGTTCCAGCGTGTCCCAGAGCCTCTCAGAGATGCCCCAGCACATCCCAGTGCCTCTCAGCAGCATCCCAGTACATCCCAGTGCCTCTCGGGGATGTCCCGGCACATCCCAGTGCCTCCCAGCAGCATCCCAGTACATCCCAGTGCCTCTCAGGGATGTCCCGGCACATCCCAGAGATGTCCTGGCACATCCCAGCGCCTCCCAGCAGCGTCCCGGCACATCCCAGCGCCTCCCAGCAGCGTCCCAGTACATCCCAGCGCCTCTCAGAGATGTTCCAGCGTGTCCCAGAGCCTCTCAGAGATGCCCCAGCACATCCCAGTGCCTCTCAGCAGCATCCCAGTACATCCCAGTGCCTCTCGGGGATGTCCCGGCACATCCCAGTGCCTCCCAGCAGCGTCCCACTATATCCCAGCGCCTCTCAGGGACATCCCGACACATCCCAGTGCCTCTCAGGGATGCTCCAGCACATCCCAGTGCCTCCCAGCAGCATCCCAGTACATCCCAGCGCCTCTCAGGGAYGTCCCGGCACATCCCAGYRCCTCCCAGCAGCATCCCAGTACATCCCAGCGCCTCTCAGGGATGTCCCGGCACATCCCAGCACCTTCCAGCAGCATCCCAGTACATCCCAGCACCTCTCAGGGATGTCCTGGCACATCCCAGTGCCTCCCAGCAGCATCCCAGTACATCCCAGCGCCTCTCAGAGATGTTCCAGCGTGTCCCAGAGCCTCTCAGAGATGCCCCAGCACATCCCAGTGCCTCTCAGCAGCATCCCAGTACATCCCAGTGCCTCTTGGGGATGTCCCGGCACATCCCAGCACCTCCCAGCAGCATCCCAGTACATCCCAGTGCCTCTCAGGGATGTCCCGGCACATCCCAGTGCCTCCCAGCAGCATCCCAGCACATCCCAGTGCCTCTGAGGGATGTCCCAGCTCCTCTCAGAGATGTCCTGGCACATCCCAGCGCCTCCCAGCAGCGTCCCGGCACATCCCAGCGCCTCCCAGCAGCGTCCCAGTACATCCCAGCGCTCCCCGCTCACCCGCGGCGGGCGTCTCCTCCAGCAGCAGGGCGCTCGCCGTCTCCCAGTCGCGCAGGCGGGGCCCGGCGCACTCCCACAGGCTGTCCACCAGGTAGGCCGCGTGCTCGTGCAGCTGGGGGGGGCACGGGGGGGACGCGGGGGGTGTCACGGCGCGCGGGGACCCCCCGCCGGCCCCCCCGGGCCCCCCCTCACCTCGCTCTCGATGAAGAAGTCCAGCAGCAGCCTGAAGAAGGTCCTGTTGTCCCTGTCGCGAGATGGCGCCTTCCCCGCCTCCCGCTGCGGGTCCAGCAGCCTGGGGGACACGGGGGGGGGACACGGGGGTCACGCGGGTGTCCCACGCCCCCAGGCCAGACACTCAGGGACCGGAGGCCCCGGGGGACGCAGAGGGGTCACACGGGCAGCCCGGGTGCCCGAGAGAAGGGGGCACGTGGTGGCCAGAGCCCCAGAGGACGCGGACATGGGGGTCCCCAAGAGCCAGAGCCCCAAAGGACACGGACATGGGGGTCCCACGTCCCCTAGAGCCAGAGTCCCAGGGGACACAGACATGGGGGTCCCACGTCCCCCGGGGCCAGAGCCACAAGGGACACGGACACGGAGGTCCCACGTCCCCTGACACGGACACGGGGGTCCCATGTCACCTGGGGCCAAGGGCCTGAGGGACACGGGGGTCCTATGTCCCCCCGCTATGGGGACAGAGCTAGGCATGTGGGGGCCAGAGCCCTGAGGGACACAGACACGGGGGTCCCATGTCCCCTGGAGCCAGAGCCACAGGGGACATGGACACGGGGGTCCCACGTCCCCCAGGGCCAGAGCCCCAGAGGACACGGACGTCCCATGTCCCCTAGAGCCAGAGCCGCAGGGGACAGGGACACGGGGGTCCCGCGTGGCCCTGCTCCGGGCAGGGAGCTGGCAGCAGCGCAGCCGAAACCCCCGCGGGGACCCGCGTGACCAGGGAGGGGCCGCGCCGCTGGCCCCCCCGTCCCCCCGCCCCCGCCCCAGCTGCGCGGGGGGCACCGCGCCAGCTCCGAGCCGGGCCGAGCCCAAACAACGCCGGCGCCGACGGGGGCCAAGGCCCGCGCCGAGATAAACGCGGCGGCCGCCGCTCCAGCTGCCGCTGCCCCCCCTTCTCCCCCCTCCTCGCCGTCTCCGCCTGACGAAGCCGGCTGTACCAGCCAAGGCTTTCGCAACAGCCGCGAGCGGGACACAGCCGGCCGCCGGCGCGGCTTGGCCGGGGCRCCCGGCGGCCGATAAGGCGCGTGCTGGGCTCGCGTCTCCCCCGGGGCCACCCCGGCGCCGGCCGCCGCTTCCCCGGGGCCCRCGTTCGTTAAAAGCGAGCGTTAAACGAGCTGAGGGGCTCGAGGGGGGGTAAACGAGCCCCGGGGGGTGGTAATTTGGGGCCGGGCGGGGCCGTTTGCCCGCCAGATGTGGCCGGCGGCTAAGCGGAAAGGAAGCGAGGCGTCGCGTTACGGTCGAGCCTGAGTCACGGCCTGGCAAGCGGCAGCGGGGATTGCGGCGGCTTCGGGCCGCTGGCCACACTCTGCCGGGCGGCGGGGGGCCGCGGTTTGGGGCCTGGCGGGGGGCCGAGCGGCGGGGGGCCGCGGTTTGGGGGCCGGCGGGGGGCCCCCGCTCACCTCCCGTAGAGAAACCGCCCCGCGGCGGCGGCCAGGGCCCGGTTGGAGACGTAGACCAAGGGGTAGACGCTCTGGCAGTCCTCGTCCGTCAGCGCCTCCTCCATGTTCCTGCGCGAGGACAGGCCGCGGTCACGCGGGGGACACCGGTTCCCCGTCCCCGTTGTCACCGCGGGACGCCGTCCCCGCGCTCCCCGCCCTGTCCCCCGTGTCCCCTCCGTCCCCGCGCTCACTCCAGCATCAGCGTCAGCAGCTTCACCACCTCCACGGCCACGTCGGGCTCCTTGTCGAGGACCATGGCCACCATGCGGGTCTGGCGAGGAGGAGGAGGAGGAGGAGGAGGAGGAAGGGGGGGACGGGGTCAGCGGTGGTGCCCACACGGGGGTCCGCGCCCCCCCCCGCGCCCCCCGCTCACCTTGAAGCGGCTGGTGAAGAGCTCGAGGTGGGCGGCCGTGTCGCGGCTGCCGTAGAGCCCCTGCAGGGCCTTCACGCACTGCAGACGCACCTCGCGCTGCTGCGGGGGCCGTGAGCGGGGCCGGCCGGCGCGCGGCCCCCCCGGCCCCCCGCGCGGCCCCCCCCTCACCTTGTCGTGCAGCATCCAGCCGAGGTACTTGAGGTAGCTGTCGGTGAGGAACGAGGCCGCGTAGCTCCTCATCCACTTGCCCAGCTCCTCCATGCAGATGGCCCGGATCTCGGGGACCACGTCCCTGCGCCGCGCGGCGCCCCGTGGGCTCGCGCCGGTGGCCCCGACCCCCGTCCTTCCCCCCCCCCCGGCTGTGTGACGTCCCCGTCCCAGCTCCCACCCGTCCTCCCGGCCCCGGACAACGCTCCCATGTCCCCCTTCCGTCCCCTCCGTCCCTTCCCCGTGTGACAACCCCGTCCCCTCCGTCCTTCCGACAACCCCATCCCCTCCGTCCTTTCCCTGTGACAACCCCGTCCCCTCCGTCCTTCCCCTGTGACAACCCCATCCCCTCCGTCCTTTCCCCGTGTGACAACCCCGTCCCCTCCGTCCTTTCCCCGTGTGACAACCCCGTCCCCTCCGTCCTTCCGACAACCCCATCCCCTCCGTCCTTTCCCTGTGACAACCCCGTCCCCTCTGTCCTTCCCGTGTGACAACCCCGTCCCCTCCGTCCTTCCCGTGTGACAACCCTGTCCCCTCCGTCCTTTCCCCGTGTGACAACCCCGTCCCCTCCGTCCTTTCCCCGTGTGACAACCCCGTCCCCTCCGTCCTTTCCCCGACCGCGTGACAACCCCGTCCTCCTCTCCACCGTCCTTTCCTTGGCACCCAGGTGGCCTCCGCATCCCTCCGCAATGGGGGGCCCCAAACTGGTCCCAGTCCCCAGCCGGGCTGTCCCCGAGCAGCGAGGGACTGTCCCCAAAGAGAGGGACTGTCCCCAAAGAGAGGGACGACCCCTCCGGGCGCTAAGACCCCTCGACGCGGAGAATCCCGCCCCGCCGCGCGGCCCCGACCTGTAGCGGTGCACGAAGACGCCCTTGAAGATGGCGTTCATCATGTTCTCGATCTCCTCCTGCTGCTCCTGGAGCTGGGAGCGGAGCGGCGTTGAGGCGGCGGTGACACCCGTGCGGCGGTGACACCCGCGCGGCCCCCGCGGCGGTGACTCACCTCCCGCCGCGTCTCCAGCAGCGCCTCCAGCCTGCCGGGGGCCCGGCGCCCCGGGCCCTTGCCGCGCTCGGCCTCGTACTGCCGCTGCGTGTTGTCCTGGCGCGCGCTCACGCCCAGCGCCACCTCCACCAGCGCCGTCATCAGCTTCATGGCTGCGCGCGCGGGGGCACCGTGAGGGTGACGGGGCGGTGGGGGGGGGGCCCCGAGGGGACCTGGTGTCCCTCCGAGGGGACACGGCGTCCTCCGAGGGGACCCAACGCCCCTGCGAGGGGACTCGGCGCCCCTGCGAGGGGACTTGGTGTTCTGAGGGGACCCGCCGCCCTCCGAGGGGACTCGGTTTTCTGAGGGGACCCGCCGCCCTCCGAGGGGACTCGGTTCCGCTCCGAGGGGCCCCAGCGTCCCTCCGAGGGGACCCAACGCCGCTCCCAGGGGACCTGGGGCCTCTCCGAGGGGACCCAACACCCTCCAAGGGGACCTGGCGCCGCTCCGAGGGGACCCGGCGCCCTCCCAGGGGACCCGGGGCCTCTCCGAGGGGACCCAACACCTTCCCAGGGGACCTGGTGCCACTCGGAGGGGACCCAACACCCTCCCCGGCGCCTCTCCAAGGGGCCCTGGTGTCCCTCCAAGGGGACGCAACGCTGCTCTGAGGGGACCCAGCACCCTCCCGAGGGGACCTGGGGCCTCTCCAAGGGGACCCAACACCCTCCCAGGGGACCTGGTGTCCCAAGGGGACCCAGCGACCCTCCGAGGGGACCCGGCGCCCTCCCCAGCGCCTCTCCAAGGGGCCCTGGTGTCCCTCTGAGGGGACCCAACGCCCCTCCGAGGGGACCTGGGGCCTCTCCAAGGGGACCCGGGGCCCTCCCAGGGGACCTGGGGCCTCTCCGAGGGGACCCAACGCTCTCCGAGGGGACCTGGTGTCCCTCCAAGGGGACTCGATGCCCTCCGAGGGGCCCTGGCGCCTTTCCGAGAGGACCCAGCACCGCTCTGAGGGGACCCGGCACCGCTCCGAGGGGACCCGGTGCCCCTCCGAGGGGACCCGGCGCCCTCTGAGGGGACCCAACGCCCTCTGAGGGGACCCGGCGTCCCTCCGAGGGGACCCAGTTCCGCTCTGAAGGGACCCGGCGCCCTTCCGAGGGGACCAGGCATCCCTCCAAGGGGACCCACCGCTCCGAGGAGACCCGGCGCCCTTCTGAGGGGACCCGGTTCTGCTCCGAGGGGCCCTGGTGCCTCTCTGAGGGGGCCCCAATGCTCTCTGAGGGGCCCCGGCGCCCTTCCGAGGGGCCCCAGCACCCTCTGAGGGGACCCGGTGGGACCCAACACCCTCTGAGGGGACCCGGCGCCCCTCCTAGGGGACCCGGCGGGACCCAACACCCTCCGAGGGGACACGGTTCCGCTCCGAGGGGCCCCAGCGCCCTTCCGAGGGGCCCCAGTGCCCTTCCAAGGGGCCCCGGTTCCGCTCCGAGGGGCCCCGGTTCCGCTCCGAGGGGCCCCGGCGTCCGGCGCGGCGCCGCTTACCTGCCAGGGTGCTGGTGTGGCGGAAGGCGCGCACCTGCGAGTCGGCGAGGCCGGTGAGCAGCGCCGCGAGGCCGCCCACGAGGAAGCCGTCGTAGAGGACGCCGTGGCGGCAGCGCCGCACCACCGCCGCCACCAGCTCGCACAGGCCGGCGCGGAAGCGGCGCCAGGGCCGGGCGCTCAGCGACAGCGGGTACTCGGCCGAATCCTGCGGG
>PTFA01000900.1:0-22769 GCA_003342895.1 Casuarius casuarius
GGCTTTGCAAGCTTCCGAGAGCTTTTGCAAGGCTGGGGGCCTGGGGGAGCATGCTGCATGGTCCTGGGGTCTTTGCAGGGCTGGGGGGGGGCACATTGCAAGGCTTGGGGGCCTTGCAAGGCTCAGAGCTGGGGTAGGGGAGCTTGGGGGCTTTGCAAGGCTGGGGTCTGCCTTTACAAGCTTCCTGGAGCTTTTCAACGGTTGGGGGTTGGATCCTTTGCACATAGCAAAGACCTGGGGGTGTTGCAAGGGTCTGGGGGGGGGGGTTACAAGTCTGGGAGCTGGGGGCGGGGGGTGCTTTTCAAGCCTCCAGGCGCTTTTGCAAGACTGGGAGTCAGCAGGAAACCTATTGCATGGTCCTGGGGGCCTTTGCAAGGCTGGGGGTCCGGTCGGGGTTGGGGGGAAGCACATTACATGGCCCTGCGGCCTTTGCAAGGCTGGGAGCTGGGCGGGGGGGCAGCTTTGCAAGCTTCCCAGAGCTTTTGCCAAGCTGGGAACTGGAGGAGGTGGCTTTGCAAGCTTCCCAAAACTTTTGGAGCCTGGAAATCAGGGGAGAGCATATCGCGTGGTCCCGGGGACTTTGCAACGGTGTTTTTGGTGGGGGGGTGGATTTGCAAGTTTTTTGGAGCTTTAGCTAGGCTGGGAATTGAGGGAGAGCGAGCATTGCATGGTTCGGGGGGGGCTTTGCAAGGCCAGGAGCTGGGGTGGAACTTAGTGCAAGCTCCTCAGGGGCTTGGCAAGGCCGGGGCTGGGTTAGGAGCAGCTTTGCAAAGCCGAGATCCACCGGCTGTCTTCACCGTGCCCCGCTCTGTTGCCCGCAGTGCCGTCCTCGCTCGGCGCTTTGCAGAGCCCCCCGCGGCATCACGTTTGCCGGGAAGGCCGGCGAGCCCGAGCCGCTCGCCCAAAGCATGGAGGTGCAAGAAGGAGCCGCGGAGCCAGAGCCCAAGCCCTGCCGGCAGCCTGCAAAGGAGCCGCCGGTGTCCTCTGGACCGTGCTGGCCGCGCTCGCGGCTGCAGCAAGAGGGGCTCTCGCGGCGCCCCGCGGCCCAGCGCCCAAAGGGGCCGCAGGCTTTGAGGACCTCGCCGGGGGTCGCGGGGGCCCCGGGCCCCGCCGGGAGCAACCCCCACCTCCCCGAGCTGTCGCCGGACGACGACGCGGAGGCCTACCTGGCCTCCTTCGAGCGGGTGGCCGAGACGTGCCGCTGGCCCCGCGGGGAGTGGGTGACGCGGCTGGTGCCGGCGCTGAGCGGCAAAGCGCAGCAAGCCGTGAGCAGCCTGGCGGCGGGCGACGCGGGGGACTACGGCAAGGTGAAGGCGGCCATCCTGCGCGGCTGCAGCGTGGGCACGGAGATGCGGCGCCTGCGCTTCCGGCAGTTTCGGTACCAGGAGGCGGCGGGGCCGCGCGACGTCTACCGGCGCCTGCGGGAGCTGTCGCATCGCTGGCTGCAGCCCGAGGTGCGCACCAAAGAGCAGATCATGGAGCTCCTCGTCCTCGAGCAGTTCCTCAGCATCCTCCCCGAGGAGATCCAGAGCTGGGTCTGGGTGCGGCACCCCGAGTCGTGCGCCCAAGCCGTGGCCCTGGCCGAGAGTTTCCAGCTGGGGCAGCGAGAGGCCGGGATCTGGGAGCAGCAGGTGAGGACGGCGCAAGCCACCGCTCTGCGGATCTTGGCCCACTTGCACGCTCCCATCCTCAGCTGGTGGATGCAGCAGCCCTCCTGCATCTCCTCGCCTCTAAAATTGGTCACAAATCCAGCTCCCGGTGTCACTTGTCACCTTCGGAGCTCGTTTTGACAAGCATCCCATAAATCCCCGCAGGAGCTTTGAGCTCAGGAGATGGTTGTCCCCAAAAGGCTCCCAAAACCCAGGAGCGGGGCACGAGGTGCAGGAGGGCTCTGCGGTCCTCCCAAGGGGTGTTCAGGGCACCCATTTGCAACGCCCCACGCCACGGCGGTGCCTCTTGAGACGTGGCTCCTCACCGTGGCTCTTACGTGCCCCTTGTGCCTTCGTCCTTCAGGTCACAGTGCGCGTGAAGGTGGAGGAGGTGGCCCCGGAGGACATGGAGAGCCCCGAAAACCTGTGGGAGTCTCAGAGCCCCCCGTCAGAGCCACCTCAGCTCATCTCTGACGACAATTCCCAGGAGGAAGCGGCACGGAGCAAGTTCAAGTTTCCCCATGCCCCTGAGGATGAGGTGCAGAACCTGCAAGAAACAGGTAATAAACACAAGGAAGAGGCACTTTTTCCCCCAAAGAAGGGGGGAAATGGCTGGTGTAGGAGCTGGGGAGCTCCTGGAAGGTGGGTACCCTCAGCACAAAGCTTGTTTGGAGGATGCGTCCCCTGGGATTGCTCCTGGGTGGAGGCGGTGCCTCACGAGATGAGCTCTGCTCTCTGGCACAGTCCTCCCTACCTTCTCCCAGATGCCTCCTCCAAGCTCCCATGGCGTCTCCACTCTCCTCCGGGGAGTTTTCTTTGCCCTTGGTAGCCAATGCATGAGAACGAAGAAAATGGCCAAAAAGAAGGTCCTGGTGCTGTGAAAGCTCATGGGACATTGAAGAAAGGGAGAGGAATGTGACCCCCGCCCCCAAGAGGAGCTAGGTAGAAATTCCCTCAGACTCTCTACTCATGCTGGGACCACCATGCATGACCTTGATCCCTTCTCCAGTATAGCAAAGACAGTCTTGGCTGCTGCTTGTGTTCAAAAGTCAAACTGAAGCAAGAGGGACCAGGAAAGGTTTCTCAGATGGCCAGGTGGGCATTTCTTGCCATGGGAGAGATCTTACCAAGATCACACTAGATCTTGATCTCTTCAGTTGCAAAGAAGGTGAAGGAAGGAAGTCTTGGAGCAAAGATCACGAGCGTCCTTGAGAGAGCTCTTGTTATCCCCGTTTGGTTTTCCGTTAAACCTTTAGCCCCAAAGTCTTCCTCCCTTCTTCCAGTCCCTGCAGGGATCCTCAAGACAGTGCTTAGAGCCATTTTCGCCTTTTGGGGACGATGCTCAGAGTACACAGGGCTCCTCTGTGACCACCTCAGTGGCCTTCCTTGCCTGCAGAACCAGCCATGGCCTCCCTACCAAGCTTCTCTCTCGAGGTGGCCTCATCTTCATTGTTCCCTGACATGGTTTGACTGCCTCCCATGATGCCAGGGATTTGGGATGTTTGCTCAGTGGTGGGACCATCTCTGGGGTAGGGACATTGCTTGCTCTCTGCCATCCAGGGCAGAGAAGATAGCGATGCTGGAGAGTTGAGGAAATGGTACCTTCAAGGCCACATTGCACCTAAGGGTGGGTTCATTCGGGGTGGGAACGGGGAGGAAAGAGGGGAATTGGGTTCAGTCAAGTCCTGGTGTGGCAGGGGTGGCTTCCCCAGCAAAAAGCAACTTGTGAAGTAGCTTCTCTTTTCTTTTTCCCCACCTGGCAGGTCCCGGGTTGGGGAGCAGAGGGGAAGACCAGACCATTTTGCAAAGACAAGAGACCCTGCATCTACCCAGGGCCCTCCAGGGTGGCTCTGATGGGATTGTGGTCCGGAGCCCCATGCAAAGAGAGATCTACAGGAGGCAGAAAGGGATCCCACGGGATCCCTCGGTCTTCCCGCAACCCCCTGGCCAAGGGCTGCTGGGGACTGTGAGGGACGTCAAAGGCCAGGAGATCGGTGCCCACCGGCCGGAGAAACCCCACCGCTGCCGCGACTGCGGGGAGCGTTTCTGGGTGAAGCACGAGCTGGCGGCGCACGGGAAGGTGCACGAGAAGGAGCGTCCCTACCCTTGCGCCGAGTGCGGGAAGAGCTTCAACCGGCTGACCCACCTCAAGACCCACCAGCGGACCCACACGGGGGTGAAGCCCTACTCGTGCGGCGAGTGCGGCAAGAGCTTCGGGCACCTCTCGACGCTGACCACCCACCAGCGCCTGCACACGGGCGAGCGGCCCTACTCCTGCGGCGCCTGCGCCAAGACCTTCACCAACCCCTCGGACCTCAACAAGCACCAGCGGTCGCACACGGGCGAGCGGCCCTACCCCTGCGCCGAGTGCGGCAAGCGCTTCAGCCAGCAGTCCAACCTCACCATGCACCAGCGGAGCCACACCGAGGAGCGGCCCTACCCCTGCGGCGAGTGCGGCAAGAGCTTCAAGTACCTGGCGGACCTCACGGTGCACGAGCGGTCGCACACGGGCGAGCGGCCCTTCCCCTGCCCGCAGTGCGGCAAGAGCTTCAGCAACAAGTCCTCCCTCGCCCGGCACACGCGGATCCACGCCAGGGCTGCGGCCAGGAACAAGTGACCGGCGGCCGGCTCTGGGTGCCTGCACCTACCGGCGATGGAGAGGAAGAGGAGGGCAAAGCTGCTTCATCCCCGCTCTCTCCGCTCGTGCCGCTTCCTCGGGCCTCGCAGGCTCTCCAACGGAGAAGCAGAGGATGATGATGGGCTCTTCACCCCAACGCGAGGATTCGGTGGTCCTGTGCCTGCTCAGCCAGCAGCAGTGACCCATCCCTCCATCCATCTGCTCCCGGTTTTCTTGCCGGCCATGCATGAGCAGGCCCTGCCATATTTTTTTTTTCCGGACGTTCTCTCCAGGGGATTTCTCTGAGCCAGGGCATTACTGGAGCTGGGAGCCCGAAGGAGGTCTCATGTGGGTTGGGGTGAAGATGAGTTGATGAGCGATGTCCCCCGGCTCACCACAGCGAAGGTCCTGCAAGCCCAGCAGGTCTGATGCTTCCGAGGACGTTCTCGGCCGTCTTCTCGGCCGTTCTCTCTGGGCACACGGTTCTCTTCTACGCTCCAGCTGAAAGATTTCTCCCACCACCCCCAGCTTCTGCACCATCACCGTGCCCAAAACCTGCTGCCCGGACACCCCATCATCCCCCTGCCTGGGCAGCCTGTCCCACCAAACTATGCATTTCCATTCGCAACTTACTTTTTATTCCTTTTGGTATTTATTCATCGCTCCCTCGGCTTTCCTCGCCTGCCACCCCCTTTCCTCCGGGCCAGACCCTCTTTGGTTCGAGGAGGCTGCTCCGTCTGCCCTGTCCCGCCGCAGCAAGTGACTCCCGTCCCGTCATGCCGGTAGCAACCTCCCTGCACGCAGGGCCTTAAATTTTGAAGACTGACCTACCTCATCTGCTGCTTCTCTGAATTTCTAGGACTTTAATTGAATGCCTGGTCACTTGAATAGCGCTTTTTAGCAGTTATTGCTTTGTATTCTTACTTGTGTGCTCCCTGTTTGTGCGGAAATGTCCTCCCCGCTGCCCTCCCCGGGTCTCTGTTGCCGTCCACCCTGCGTTGGGTTTGCTCCCTGCTTTCTGCCGTCCCACTGCCCCCATCGCTGTAACGACGTTTTTAGCAATCTCTGTGCGCGTCCTTTGTTTTCTGTGTTGCAGGGGAGCACGGAGAGGGGGTGAGAGCAAGTCCAGGGAGAAACTCCTCACGGTGGGAGTGGGAACAACCAGAAATAGGGTTTTGGACGCAGATGAAGACAAGAGGCCATGCTGCGAGCATGTCAAATGGGTGACATAAGCCCCAGTCATGGAAAATCCCTTCCTCTCCCATTGAAGCACGGCCGGTTGTTTAGATGGCATGCAGAATAATCTATGGAGCGTGCATTGTCCCAAAGGTTGGGAGACTGCAGCTGCTCTGGGGCAATGCCGAGGTAAGTATTGCAACCTCAGCGAGGAGGGATTGGGGATCCCAGGATTTAGAACGACTCTAACTCAATTCGGCTCTTTGCAAGGGGAAGAAAGTAGCAGCGTTGGTGGCCGTGGGAAGTGCCGGAGCAGCCGGAGCAGCATCAGCACGAGGCTGAGGGGTTCAAAGGGGATGGCCACCTTATGCGGTGCACGCTGTGCATGCACCATGCATGCATCTTCCTGAGCCCGGATTCCCTAGGTCTTCCTGAGCAGGAACCATAAACCCCAACCCACAGCTCTGCAAAGCAGCATTGCGCTTGCAGAGTGGGATTGCATTCGCAATGCAGTTGCTGTGCTTGTAACGCAGTGTTGTGGTTGCAGTATGATGCGGTTGTAATGCAGGGTGGTGCTTGCTGTGCAGCGCAGCGGCTTTGCAAGGCGTCGCATTTGTGCTGTAGCACGGTTTTGGTGATGCGGCGTGGTGCCTGCAACGCGCCGTGGACCTGAAATTACAGCGTGGCACTTGCGGAGCAGTGTGGCCCTTGCAGCACAGCACGGTGCTTGCAGTGTTGCTCTCGCAAAGTGACACTGCAGCAGACATGCATCGTGGTGCCTGCAGAGTTGCCTGCCATTTGCAGCACAGCCCTTCCGATACGGCATTGCAGCTGCAACGCAGCATTTGGGATGCATTATGGAGCTTGCAATGCAGAACTGCAGCAGCGATGCAGTGTGGGGCTCGCGCCACAGCCTGCAGCTTGCCCCACGTCGTGCCTGCGATCTGGCCGTGCAGCCGCAATGCTGCTTGCAATGCGATGTTAGGAACGCAGCGTGGGGCTTGCAATGCAGCTTATTATCTGCACTGTGGTGCTTTCGCGGCGCTGCATCATTGCACTTGCGCTGCAGCGCGGTGCCCGCGCTGCTGCAGCGCGTTTGCACTGCAGCGTGCCGCTTGCAGTGCAGCGTGGCCCTGACGCTGCGGCGCATCGTTTGCACTGCTGTGCTTTGCAGTGCAGCGGGCTGCTCTAATGGATTTCCACCCCCCCACCAGTGCTCCGGGTCCCCCCCACATCTCTCCGGTCCCCCCACATCTCTCTAGTCCCCCCCCCCTTTCCCTCTGGGTCCCCCCCTTTTCCTCTGGGCCCCCTCCCAGCCCTCTGGGAGCCCCTGTGGGCGCAGGCAGCCGGCAGCGCTCGCCCCCCCCCCCCCCCCCCCCCCCCCCGCGCCCGGAGGGCAGCTCCCCCCTCCCTCCCCGCCGGGTGGGCGGGGCGGCCCCCGGGCCACCCGCCCATTGGTCCGCCGCCCTGTCGCTCCTGCCTTTGCGGGAAGGGGAGGGGGGAGGGAGGAGGGGCTTAACCCCTTCGGCGCCGCTGGCCAGCCTTGCTCGGGGTGGGGGGCGTGCAGCGGGTGCGGGGAGGGGGCTTGCTTCTGGCAAGGGGTTTTTTGGGGTGTTATTCGAGGCACAAGGTGGGGTGAAAGGGGACAGGGGGGTTTGCATGGGGGGGGCAACGGCTTGCATAGGGTGGAGGGTTGCAGGGGTGCTGCGTGGGGTGGCATGGGGTGCAAGGGGCGTAGGGGTGCAAGGGGCATAGGGGTGCATGGAGGGTGGTTGGGGATTTCGGGGGGGCGTGAAGGGCAAGGGGGCTGCACGGAGGAACCGTTGCATGCGGTTTGGGAGTTGCACGGGCTGTAAGTGGGCTGCACAGGGAGAGGGCCGCAGCGGGGTGTGCAAGGGCGGGGGTTTGGGGTGGAGTTGCATGGGGCTGGGGGTCGCATGGGGGGGGCAGATTGCATAGGGGCGAAGCAGCAATGCAAAGGGGAAAATTGCATGGGAAAACCTGTCTATGCAGGAATGTCATGCTAGGGCACAGCAAGCAACATGCAGTCATGTCGCAGCCCTGGGGGGATGCTCGGGGCTCTTCAGACCCCCTCATGGGACTGTACGAGCCTCCGCTGAGACCTTGCGCCATGCAAAACTGCCCCAATCACATCCTGGGCAAGAAATTTCCAGCTGGGCCAGCAAAAAAGGCGTTTGCAGGATGCAAAACTCTTCTGGGGAATGCCAGCTCTGAAGAGCAGCAAGAAACCCCGCTGCTTTTGTCCCTAAAGGGCTCGTGAAGGTGTTAAATAATGCACATCACGGACTGTCAGGCATGTGAGATACCCAAACGCCAAGCCCATATCCTCCTCTCTGCCCCCACCTAGTCCCACCATTGGAAAACACCCAGTAATTAATGTTATAACCCCAGTTACTTGTCCGCGGGCACCTTGCAAAGGGCTCAGCAGCTGGCACAGGTATGAGCTTGAGCTCGTCGAAGAGCCTTGGCTCTTAGACGGGCCATGGCTAAATGCACCTCTGCAAACCTGACCCCGTCACCGTGTTAAGCTCACCTTAAGTACCAAGAGCATTACAAATGGACAAGATTAGAAAAAGCTGCTTTCGTGCTATATTTAAAGCCAAGCTGCATTCAACCCTTAGCAGGTTGGGGGTTTTTTTTCCATTTTTTTTTTTTTTTTAACCCAGCCAGGTGCCGGGAAGGAGATATGGACCCTTTACTGAGTGTCCCGGGCATGGAGTTATGGACATTTCCCCCTGGGATTGTGGACATTTCACACTGGGGTTAACCCATTTCCATATCCTGCGCGGTGCTGTGCCCTCAGCACGTTTTGTTCCTCGAATACAGGCTGGGCCCAGGGAGGTGATTAGAGAGGACACCTTGATTAGAGAGGACACCAGAAGGCTTCCCGGTATCCAAAAATCCCCTGTGTGTGTCATTCTACCTGTACCAGGGAAAAAATCCCGGGCACTGCCAATGCACCTAATTACATCGAGCACCCAGCGCAGCAGGGCTTGATGCAGCCAGGAAGCACCCAAGCCCTGCCCACATCCAGCTTGGTGCAGCCTCCCGAGATGCAGGACTGCATGCAATAATATCCATCTCCTCAAAAACCCTGCCTAGCTGCCAGGGAACTGAGGGGAGCCAGGGGACCCCAAGAAGAAACTAAGGCATTGCTCTAGGGTGCTGGGTTTTGGGGGGGGGGGGGGTTGTAGCGCTGGAGACTGGGCACAGAGCCCACTGGAAATCCCCAACCGGCAGGTCTTGCACGAAGCAAGCCACCGCCACGGTTCATCTTGCAGCTCATCATCTCTGACTCTGGGGTTTGCATCTCCAAGCTGCCCAACCTGGGTGAGATTCAGGATAGGTGCAATTTTTGTTTGTTTGTTTGTTTTTAAGAGAGAGAAATTCTGAAAATGAATTCAGGGAAAAGCGAGAGGAATGAGAGATGGTCAGGACTGAACTGGAGGGGAAATTCATGTTAAAGCTCCACCTTGAGGTAACATGCTGAAGGGCCAGGAAGACTTGTGCTGCTGCAGACGGCAGCAAACCCAGCCTCTGCAGACAGCACTGTGGCGGGGCGCCTGGTCCGGGAGGAATTTTGCACTTTCCGGTTTGAAAAAAAGCTCTTTTTCACAGCTGGAGAAGAAACTTTAGGAATGGGAGCAGAAAGCAAAGAGGAAGCGTGGCTCATCGCTGAGGAAAGCAGGATTTCCAGGCTTGTCTCCCCACGTGGAGCCTGTCTGTGCATGTGAACAGCAATTCTTGCATCTTTTACTCTTTTTACAAGAAAACCAGAGCTGCACTAGTCAATGGAGTCCAAGTGACCCTGTTTATTTTCTGACTGTGTCAGACATCTACATCGTTTTTACATGGCTCTGGCTGGTGTATAAGTTCAAAGCACATGAACTCCACTCGGTATTTTGCCTAAGCTGTGGTTTTCCAAACCTGTTTGGTTTGCAGATCCCCAAAGATTTTTCCAATGCCATTGCAATTCCCTAAGCAGCAGGGGAAGTTTCGCAAGGGCCTGCTGGGGTCGGGTTAAATCTCTTGCCCATCTCCACCAAGGGCTTTAGGGGCAGATTTTGGGAAGGATTTGTTCCCAAACAAAACACGGCCTCTGCATTCACCGTGAATCAGTGCTGCTGGGAGCCCCTCTGCAAGAAAACTGGCGCCCGGAGTGGAAATACCCCCCCCAACCTCCGACTGTGAAAATAGCAGTGACTCGGGCAGGATGGGATGAGGATGGAGAGGAAACGCCTGCTCTCCTGGGGTCGCTTTGACCTGCTGGAGTTGGCTTCTTCCAGCCCCTGCAGCAGCGTGGGTACCTTCAGGCTCGTCACCTGAGCAATTAATACGGGGCTGGTGGGACAAGGGATGGGGGCTGCCCGCCCCAGGACCAGAAAAGGTGTCCCCAGCTGGAGCTGGCCGTGGACACGCTCTCGTAGTGGTTGTAGATGCTCTTTCTTTGAAGCCCTCATGGCGCTCACCTCCTGCCCATCATGGCAGAAGATGACGCAGGTAGCAAGGCTGCTGATGACCACCATGCACTGGAGCTGCTCGAAGCCACCCAGCCGGGCTGCTGTGGGGCTCAGGAAGATGCTGGGGGCTGGGAGATGACTGGGGAATGGAGCAGAGCAAGTGGAGGGAGGGAGGGAGATGTCTGGGGGGTGCCCAGATCCTGCAAAGCAAAGTACGGGGGTGCTAGAGTCCTTGGCCCCTCTGTGCCCCACACCAGCCCCCAGCCCTGCATGCAGCCAGGTCAGGGCAAGACTCAAGGCAGTGCTTGGAGAAGGCCAGGGCAGACAAACCTACCGACTCGCCTGGGGCTGTGCAGAGCTCCCCCAGCCCCACATTTGGCCCCACTCAGGACCCTGCAAGGGCTGGGGCACCCCTGAGGCTCGAGGCCACTTGGGGTTCAGCAGTACTTGACCATCTCAGGACCCACCAGGGCACAGGCAGCACCCGGGAGCAGGATCCTGGCCAGGATGGAGACAGTGCCACAGGGGCACTGCTGGATGAACAGGCAAGATGAAGCACAGCCATGCACTGCTCCAGTGCACAGGAGGGTGTGAGGGCTTGGGCCAAAACTCATGCAGGGTGGACTCCTAAAGGTGAGGACAGCAAGGAGAACAAGGTGTTTCCTCTGCTCATGCCCTTTCCTGAATGCCACGTATTACGTCCCAAACTCATTGCGGAGCAGAAGGGCCGGGGCCAGGAACGTGGGGCTGAGCAGTGGCACCCCAGCACCATGGCACCACCAAGTTTGCATTGCTGCCCTGCAGCTCCAACCTGCGTGGTCCGCCCTTCTTCTCCCACATTTGTAACCACCCCCATTTCCTCCCTCAGATGGAGCAGCTCTATTTTGGGCTGGAGCATGAGCCCAGATGCACGTCACAGGCACTTGTGGTGAGGACCTCGGACAAAGCCGCCACATCAGATGTGGCCTCAGCTGCGTCAGGGACCCATGGCTTGGGTGTGAGCCTCTGCTTTGCACTGGTGCTGCTCTGACACTTCTTGCAAGGTAGTCAGGGTCAGCCACCCAGTTGCCCCAGAAGCTCCATTAACCCCAGTCAGCACCCGTCCGCTGTCCAAAAGCTCCTGGCCCAGGCATCTCCAGGTGACGCTGATGGATGAGCATCCCTTGGGTTGCTCCAGCTGTCAATCCCTGGTCCCCTCTGTGCAGAGCTCTTCATGCTGTGGTGCAGGACAGCTCTCAACAGCCTCCTCAAGGCAAGCATACCCTGATGTTTGGAGACAGGAGGATGCTCCCAGCAGCCAAAATCCTCCCTGCAAAGAACCCTCTGGGATTTGGGCTTGCAATATCCTTGCAATATCTGGAATTGCTCTTGGACAACCTGTTGCCTCATGGTGAGCTGTCCCGAGCCCCTTTCCTCCACAGCATCGGCTTCTGCACAGCGGCGTGAGTGCAAGCAGCTCAGGGGCAGCCACGGGGAAGGGAGATATTTTTTGTTTTGCATTTTTTTATATCTTGGAAATTTTTTTTGTATTTTTGCAAGCGTGTTGTGGCGGCTGTGGGCAGCAGAGACGCATTTGCCTGTTTGTGCAGCAAAAAGATTCACTTTCTATGCGTGGTGGGGGAGGAAGAAAGATCACCTTAAGTAGATTTAAAATTCCCATCAGATCAAAAGGGCAACAAATGCATTCTCTAACAAACCCAGATGGCCCTTTTTGGGTATAGTTGATCTACCAGAACTGAAATAAAAATTCAGTTGTAATTAAAACACAGAGGTGGAAAACATCCTATGCTTTGACATGGGGCTTTCTTCATTAAAAGCAGATTTTATTGAAGATTTTTCAGCTGCACCATGCACAGGCAAGGTTTGTTTGTGGTCACAGAAATAGGGAAATGAAATTCCTGGGCCAAAGTGAAAGTTTAGCAACGGAGAGAGGGAAAGGTACAGGCTGGGATTAGTGTTTCCCTGCCTAGTGAGAGGGTAGAAATGAATCCCAAGGACAGGAGACTAAACCAGCCTGCTGAGGATGAAATCCCAGTGCTCTGCAATTTTCAGCTGGACTGAGACAAACAGTGTTGGTCCCCACAAACCCTCCGGAGCTGCCATGACCGCAAGGGCTTGGCACACACCAAGCAATAAGAGCAAGTTGTGTTGCCCACGGTGGGCAGCTCCTGCAAACACCTCGCAGAGCTGTTGTTCCCCCCCCCCCCCAAGTCCAGAGTCACATCACCTAGGTAGAGTCCCAAGGGGAGAGGGTTCAGTTGCAGAAAAGAAGAGCGCTCAGTCTTGGTACCTGCACATGGGACGGGACGTCGATGCTCCCTCTAGGATCAATCAACAATGGGCAATGCTGTCTATAAAGACTTGTTAAATAAAATAAACAGCATTCTCAAGGCTGCAGAGCTGTGTCACAGGGCGGTCAAAGGCGGTGCCATGATGCAATCAGCCCCATTGTTGCCGAGGTTTCTAATTTTGCTGTGCGTCTTCAAGATTTGATGTCCTCCCTCTAGCCGGGGCCTGTTATCACAGGGTTGTGTGAGCACTGCTTCTAGCTGATATGCCAGTAGGGAGAAGGTCAACCATATGCTGCAAAAAATATCCTTAAAAAAAAAAAAAAAAAGTGGGGTTTCTAAGGCCATCTCAGAATTCCATCCACATATGCAAAACGTTGGTGGGGAAACCTCTCCCTGGAGCAGGAAATGTGGGGTTTGCTCATGGACGGAGGCAAGGACAAGGAGGAGGAAAGTGGAGCAGGGGGTGGGTGCAGATGAAATGCTCCTCCAGCGGAGACGTGCAGGGATGTTGCTCGGTGCACAAGCCTGGCAGAGGACCACAGACAACCCAGGGCCTTCCACCGACGAGCCCATCTCCCCTGTGCTCCTGCTACCAGCTTGCCATGCCTTAGCGACGCTGGTTCCTCCGTGGTGCAATGGCTGCATACGTCGGTCCTGTATCTTCTGGTGGGCAAGCTGGCTGTAAATACAACAGAGAAATTATTGCTCTGCCAACCCCTCCTGAAAGCACAGAAGAGGGCAAGGAATCAGGGCTGAGCAGGAACCCTCAAGGGCATCACTGGCTGCATGAACCCCAACCCCGCCCCCAGAAGGTTTGCTCAGACCCTTCCCAAAACAACCATGCCCAGTAGCCTGGCCCAGTGATGATCATCTCTCCATGATGGGGGGGCCTCCATGAAAGAGTGGGTGCTGCCTGGGCGGGGGAAGGATTTCTAAGACCTGTGCTGTGGGGCAGGAGTCCATTCAATGTCCCAGCCAGGGCCCCTGCAGAGATCAGGGTTGGGAGCTTCTCTTAGCTGGTTCCGCTAAAATCCAAGACTCACCTTGGAATTTCGTGCAACAGTGATGGAGGCATCTGGGGAGAGGAGAGAAACGTCCTCACCTTTCTTATACTGTGGAGCCCAGTATCTGGATGTGGCCTTAAGAGTGCCCAATATGGGGGAATAATCCCCTCCTCAACCTCCTGGCACTGCCCTTCCCAGTGCAGCCCCAGATATGCTTGGCCTTCCTTGCCCAAAGGGCACACAGAAGGCTGCTTGGTCCGGTGGGGCTGGACAGCAGCAACCTCCCACCAGGCTCATGCCCCCAACCAGCTGCTTTCCTCTCTCCCATGGGGCCTCCCCCATGGTTTCAGGCTCCTTACATTGAACTTCATCCTCTGGACTGTCACCCTGCTTGCTCTGGCCCCTGTAAGGGAAAAAGAAGCAACGATACAACCCCATCCAACCCCACAGGGACATCTCCCCATGCCTTGGCCACTGCCCCCCAGGCCCCAGCAAATCTCCTGCCTGGACATCAGGGCTAAGAGGTGGAGAAGGTCCCAAAATACAAGGTGGAGAGCTCCAGGAAGCATGGAGGATTATCAGAAAGCAATTAGGAACCATCCTTCAGGCTTGTCCTTGGAAGGACTTTGTTAAGATTCAGGAGCACAAGCAATGGGGCTTGAAGACCAGCATTGCTAAAGGAAAAGCATTTTCCCACCTTCCATGTCTGGAAGGGAAGGGGACAGGAGGAAGGAAGTGTTTGGCATTGCCAGGGACCTCCCTCATTGAGGGGCTGCGTGCATCCCTTGGCTCCTGGCTCTCCCCATCCCCTGGCACGTGTCAGACCCCTTGCTTGATGCTGGCTCCTACCTCTTTGTCCAGAAGCCTGGAACCCCTGAAAAAGAGGACAGGAGTGAATCTGCAAGAGCAAATGCTTTTCCTCACTGCCCCTGTGCAAAGCATTTCAGCTGCTCTCACAGCAGCTTTGCCCGCCTCCCCTGTGGCAGGATGCTGTTCAGTCCCCAGCTCCTGGAGATCTGGAGGTGAAGGCCCAAGCCCAGCTGTGCCGGAGATCCTCGGCCTCCCCATGCCAACCCTTCGCCCACCATCCCCCAAGCAGGGACAGTCCCTTCCAACAGACCTTTCCTAATTAGCAGGTATCCCAGTGCAGCCAGAAGCAGGATACAAGGAATTGAAACACCCAGGATGAGAAGGAAATTTTGGCCTGGAGAGAAAGCCGGAGCTGCAAGTGGTGCATGACATTAAATGCACATTTATTCCCACAGCTTCACTTTATTTTCTCCTACCCCCGTTTGAAGAGTTTAAAGCTCAGGAAAGGGCAGGACTGGTCCCAGCTTCTGCCTTGTGAGGCCCAAAGGGTTCCCCATGCTCATGGGGACCTCTGCAGTGTTTTTTTTTTTTTTTTGGGGGGGAAGAGGAGAACAAGGCTCCAGCTGAAATGGGCCCCTAGCACAGCCTCACCCCACAAATGAGGCACTGTGGGAGGGAGGTGTTGTCTGGACCCCCAGACTGGGCAAAGCTCCAGCTCACAGATCATGGTCCCTTTTACCTGCCGCAGTTGTCTCCTTGCTGGGCCCTGCAGCAGTGTGGGAGCCTTCAGGCTTGTCACCTGAGCAAATGATATGGGGTTAATGAGAGAGGGGACGGGAGCTGCCCACCGTGGGGTCAGAATAGGTATCCATACGCCACAGGTGGGGTGGGGTGGGGCAGGGATGGTGCAGACACTTTCCAGAAGGATGAGATCTGTATTCCCCTTACCCTGGACATGCAGGCGTTGCATGGGGCTGAGCTGGGATCGGGTCACCCGGTTCGTGCTGTCTCGGATCTCATATGCACAAGAGTAGTTGCCCGAGCTGGCCGTGGACACACTCTCGTAGTGGTTGTAGATGCTCTTTTTTTCACCCKTCATGGCACTCACCTCCTGCCCATCGTGGCAGAAGATGACACGGGTAATGGGTCTGCTAGAGTCCACCATGCACTGGAGCTGCACGCTTTCGCCCAGCTGGGCTGCTGTGGGGCTCAAGAATAAGGTGGGGGCTGGGAGATCACCTGGGGATGGAGCAGAGCAAGTGGAGGGAGGGATGGAGACATCTGTCCACACAACAGAGGATGGATGCCGGGGTGGCGGTGTCTATGCCCTGTCCCTGCTTGAGGCTGCTGCTGCAAGACAGCAGGGATGCCAGGGAAGAGTATTTTCTTCCACTTGGAGATTTCGTCCCTTTTCCCCACTGCTCTGAAGGGTTGGTAGAGAGTGTTGATGGGCAGAGGAGTTTGGAGATGGGGTTTGAGTACCCAGCACAAACACTGCTGGGTCTCAGAGACAGGGTCAGAGCCTGGTGCAGGACTGGGTTGCAAAGGAGACCACTTGTCCAGCCTACGTGTTGGTTGAGTTGGTGCAAAGATACCTAAACAGAGAGGGGCCCCGCAAAGCACAGGTTTGGTGGGGAAGCCCTAAGCCCTCCAGGGAGGGGAGAGTGAGCTGGGCAGAATGGGGACAGACAGACAGACAGACTGACCTGGAGCTTCACAGATGTTCTGGCTGACAGCTTGCCAAGCTGGGGAAAGCAAAGAGGAAGGAGTTTAGTGCCGAGTTAGACCTTTCTCAGCGTGTCCAAGAACGCCAAACGATGTCTCTCTTCCCTACTGGTAGATACGCTCCCACTGACAGTTCCCCTGGCATCGGCAGGGCAGCTCTGACCGTCCTGTGCCCCTTCCCTGCGATGGGGAGAGGATCTGGCATGGGCCAGCCTTGGAGCTGAAGAGCTTCAGGGCTGAAGGTCCTGGTATTAATGCTTTCTTTGCCATGCACAGAGGGAAGGTTTCTATCGCAGGCATGTCCCTGATCACTTATAGCTTAGCCAACCCCTCTCAGCTGTGGTGCAGTGCTCCCCGCCCCTCTGCAGGGTAAACTTCTGCAATTTTGATCTTGTGCACTGAGCACAGGCATCCCAGTACCCTTTCCATGTGCCACGGCCCCCCTAGAGCCCCTTCCACACCCAAGGTGTGGATTTGCTCTGAAATCTGTCATCCAGCTGGAGAAAAACAGGGAAGACAGCCCCTGTTTGAGCATGCTGATCTTCCTGGAGAAACTGCAAGGGCTGGCCCTTACACCAGATGGTCGAGGCTGCTCTCGGTGGTATTTTCCCCACCCTCCCGCAGACCAGCCAGGCGCAGAGACTCACCATGGAGCAGGAGGCCCAGAGACAGGACCAAGGGGCCGGGGAGCGGCGCCCCAATGCTGCAGCACCGCCGGGGCTGCATTGATGCTCTGCGACCAAGGAGCAGTTCCAGTTCCTCCCCAACCTGCCGCGTCCCCTCCTCCTCTCTGATGCTTCTCACCACTCCCCGTTTCCTCTCTAGCATGCCCCAGCCACGGCATCTCTATTTAAGGCTGGAGTCTGAGATGGACATCGCTGGAGACAGACCAGGACAGGCGCTAGAGGTGGGGGTGGAGGAGAGGATGTTCACTGAACCCACCACATCAAATGCAGCCTTAATTTTTGTCAGGGACCTGCACCCCAGGCCAGGCAGCTCAGGCAGCTCTGTGTCATGTCTGTGTGTGGCTCCACAGCAGCTCAGACACGTGCACGATATTGCACTTTTCCCCAAATGTGGGAAGCAGACTTCCAGCTGGGAGCTGTTTGCAAAGACGACATCTCATCCACATGTAGGTGAGGTTGGTAGTGCTGCTTTCACCAATAGTTTCTGCAACACCTGTCAGGTTAATGAGTGACGAACTCCAGGAGCTTTCAGTTTCCCTGGGGCAGGGTTCGGCAGGGTGTGGGCCAATTTCCTCCTTGCCCTTTGCACACCTTCTGTTCTCCCTGGGCACTCGGTGTGGAGCCAGGACCTGGCCAGGTGACTCTTCGCGTGGGCTTCCCACTAACCCCAGGGATGTGCTGAGCGCTCCAGGTAGGCCCTTCCCCACCCACCCCCACGGGCACTGGCATCTCAGAGGCTGCCCACACACAGCACCCCTCACATTTTGGGCTACTCCACCCTCCTCCACCTCCAGTCTTGGATGCTCTCCTTATCCAATATCCCTTTCCCAGTATGGTATAGGCAGAGGGGACATGAGAAGGGAAGGACTGTGAGGTAGGCAGTGACTCGGTGCTTCCTTCAAATACACTAGTTCCTGCTGTGCTTTGCGCTGGCTCTCACACCTGACCGTTTCTTGCTCACTTCAGGAGCTTTCTTGGCCCATCCTTGCACAGTCTGTCCGTTTTCTTTTCTTTCCCTATATTTCCACACCCAAAACTCAACTCCATTCCCTCCATGTCTGTCCTGGACCCAGCACAGTCCTCGTGACCCCCTCCCAAGTCAAGATCTTAATTGCACAGTGATACGGATGTGGAGCAAGGAGTTTTCTCTCTGAGCTTTTACAACACCAGTAGAGGAACGAAGACCTTCATTAGCTTCTTGTTGTGAGCAAGGCTGTCACAAGGATCTCTTTGCCATCCCTGGGCTTAGTAATGGAGGGGCACAGAGAGCAGGGTGCATGTGTTTCTCCTGCCACGGAGGCTCTCCAGTCCAAGCAGATGTTCCCACATTCCCTTGTCGCTGTATGGGACAGACCCTGACCCATATTGGGAGTCTCCATGGGTCAGTAATTGCCACCACGCAGGCTCATGCATACACCGCTGTAGTGCACAGGGTCAGTGCGGAGGTGAGGGGTAAAAATGAAGTGTACTTTTAAACCTATAGATTCCTTGTGGTTTGTGTTTCCCCATGGTTTTAGTGCAGTGAGTGTCTCTATTTGGAAGGGGAAAATGGTTTATATTTAAGGAGGAAAAGAAATGGGCATTGAAACCCCACCTGAATCAACTTCGTAAAACTTCAAAGAATTCTTTTTTTCCCTTGGCAGAGGGTTCCTGATCATTCCAGCCTGGCCAGGCACTGAAGAGACTCTGCTCTCTGCCAGGCAGATCCCTGTCCTGCCACCTCCTTCCCTCCTTCTCTTGGACATGGCCCTGCCCAGAGGGACAAAGGCAACCATCTATTTGCACTGGTGCTGGGTGGGGACAGGCAATTGCAGCGAACGCTGACACAGATCAGAGTCCAGGTCCTTGAAGGCAAAGAAGCAAGGCTGACTTTTTCAACTTGCAACCCAAAACACCTCCAGTCTCTTATCATTCTCCCCCAACAGATGAGGTTAGTGTCCTGGGAGGGATCCACTTTTCTTTCCAGGCACCTCTTTTCCTATCTGATTTCAGCAAACAATAAAACATCAGTGGCTCAATCCTTTGGGTCTGGACTGGGCCAGCATCCCTAATACTTTCCTCTACTGTAAGACTGCACACACCAAGGACAAGAGATTGAAGCCATGGTAGTAACTTCAGCATGTTTTCTCCATGCTCGGAGCTAACGGGGGGGGGGGGGGGGGGGTCTCTCTGTCTTCCTGTCCCTTCAAGGTCTGTGATAAACCCCTGGCAGAAGCCCCCAGCTCAGCCCCACACTGAGTCTTGCAGCCAAGAGATGCTTTCCAGCTGCAGCTTCCCTCATGTATCTGGGAGGGTGTTTACTGAGCATCCAGAGAGGCAGGATGGTGCAGGTGATGGGAACTCATCCCTCTTTGCAAGATGGTGTCATCCTATTTTGGCTCTGTGCCTCAACCCTGCTGCGTCTTCTAGATGTGAGACCGTTGCATATCCTCAGAGCATCTCCCATCCCTGCTTTCTCTCTGCAGGTCTCTGCCCAGAGCCCCTATGATGATGCATCGATGGCTTTGCGTGGTCCTCTTCTCAGCACTATGTCCCAGCTCTGGTAAGGCCCTTCGTCTGAGCATCACCTAAATACCCTTCGTAACATAGGGTACATGAACTCCCAGGGATGCCAGGTTGCTTCTGTTCATGCAGTCTGGGATCCTGTCTCACTCATGTTAATCCCATTTGGTTTTTTTTCCAGGTGGAGTCTCCCTCTCCAGTTCCCAGCAGCCAGTCATGGGGGTGTTTGGCCAGGACATCATCTTGCCTTGCCAGTTCTCACCCCCTGTCCGTCTTCGTGACATGGAGCTGCTCTGGAGGAAATATGAATCTGAATATATAGTTATACACAGCTACACAGACAGAGAAAGCCAGGAGCTGCCAGGGAGAGGCTACAAGGGCCGGACAGAGCTGTTCCCCCAGCAGTTCATAAAGGGAAACCTCTCTCTGAAGCTGAAGAGTCTGAGGGTGAAGGAAGCTGGAAATTATCAATGCTTAGTGAAAAGTGCAGAAGGAAACCACGAGGCCCTCACCGAGCTCCAGATTGAAGGTGAGATGCAGTTGTGGGCACTCCAGGGTCTTTTTGAGCAGCGGGTATTGCCTACATAAGCCCAGGAAGGTAGGCTACAGGCAGGGGATATAAGCCTTCATAGGAACGCATCACATGCATGACTCGGAGTTATCATTGACCGAAAAAAGGTTGCAAGACTCAACACATGATTAGGTGAAAAGGAGAAAAGTGGTCTGGGATGGTGGAGGCAACTCTGGCCGGGAGGGAAACCTTCACCATCAATCCTGCTCCATTGCTAAGAGAAGAGTCCAGTACCAGCCAAAAAAGGAGGGAGACTACAAGGTGGGGAGGGGGTGTCCTCACTCCAGGCACCACATTATCTGCACCCAATCTCCTCTTCCTGCAGCTACTGCACCCGTGCGCATTTCTGTGGAGGGTCCCAAGGGGTCGGGGCTGGGGCTGTCCTGCAAATCCACCGGATGGTTCCCCGAGCCCACGGTCCACTGGGTCACGCAGGACGGGCATGCCTTGGCAATGGAGCCGGTGACCACCATCACGCAGGACCAGCAGCAGCTCTACACCGTGGAGAGCCACATCACTGTCCCCGGAGGAAAGGACACTGACAGAATAGTGTGCATTGTGCAAAACAGCCTGACGGGCACCAAGGAGCACTCGGCCATTGAGCTTGCAGGTGAGTCCCAACTGGCAGAAACACAGCCGAGGGCAAGGCAGCAATAAACCCCAGCTCCCTCAGAGAAGGGAGTGCTGAGACCCCCAAAAGTGATTTCTTGGGGGATCTTCACTGATTAGCGTGATCTCCACAGTGCACTGATATCAGCAAGCTCCCTCTCTCTCACTGGGCATGTCCAAATCCTCCTGCTGTGGGGTCTAACTTGGAGGAAATCTTGCAGAAAGACAACTTTTCTGAAAGGTTGCAAAAAGATGATATCTCGCCCCCAACTATCCTTTGAAAAAGCAGAGAGCTGAGGCATGCAGGATGCCACAGGCCAGCTGGACGGGCTGGGCAATTTGGGTAGCCCAGGCTGCTGCTTGCTGGGMGCAGGAGGGATTTGGGCAGGGTGTCGCTGCAAGCTGAAGGATTGCCACAACTTCTCTTGGCGATACCAGGAGACGTCTTCCCTCGTGTGTCTCCCTGGCTGCCCGCCTTCTGGGTGCTGCTCCTGTTGGTCCTCCTGGCCCTTGCAGCTGGTGCATTTTTTGCCCACCGAGGTAAGGGGAAGGGTCTTGGGCTGCGCTTTTTCCCTGAGGCAGTGCTGGTTGCATGATCGCGTGGAGCCGCGGGGGCAGGTCCGCGCCAGGCTGGAGGTTGTGTGGCTGTTGGCCGTGGGAAGTGTTTCCCCACACGTGGTGTGGGGTGTGACGGCCCCAGGCTGTCCCATGGTGGAGGGAGTGGGGACAGCACGCGTCAGCAAGGCAGCGCCCGCTGTGTGGGACACTGGGTGTCTGCTAGGTGCGATCTGCCGCACCAGGGGTGAGGGGAGCCTGTCCCAGTTTGGCCAACCCTGAAACATCTCCTGAGCTTGGCCCCGTGCCCTGTCCATCCCACAGCACACACCGGGTGCCCTCCAAGGGCCCAGCTTGGGGGTGTCCGGTCAGGGGGGTGGCAGCATCCCGCCTGCTGGATGCAGGGATGAGTCCTGCTGGAGTGAGCTGCTACTCCAGGCTTTGTCCCATCTGACGGGACCTCTCTTGCTCCTCTTGCAGCCAAGGGGAAGGCAGCCACCAGGAAAGCTGAGCAGAAGGAGGTTCTCCAGGAAAAGGGTAGGTTTCCTGTGCCTCCCACCATGCCTCGTGCCCCTTCATGCTCCACGTGAGACCAGCAGTGCCAGTGCCACGCAGGGAGCCGGGCTGGGTGTGCCCAGGCCCCTCGCTGCTGAACGGGTGCCCGTGCTGGGGTCGGCATGACCAGGGCGGGTGCCGTGAGCCCCTCTGCACCATGGGCAGGGTCTGGCCATGGGGACCACCCTGGGGATGTGGTCCATCACCTAGAGCTGCATTGGGCTCTGCAGACCCTGGGGATTACCCCAAAGCACTGGGGGCAGCTCTGGCCACAGGTGGGGCAGGCTGTGGGGTGCCTGCACAGCCCGTGCATGGCGGGCATGTAGCATCTGTCCCAGGGGCTCTGCTCTACAGCCAACACCTCCTTCTTCCTCTTGCAGAACAGCTGCTGCTGACCGTGGAAGCAGGTACTGGGAGTGGCCCTGGGTGCTGGTGGGTCTGCTCCTCCTCGGGGAGAGAGGCAACTCCCCCCCACCTATGCCAGCTCTCGGGGACCGGCACGAGGCAATGCCCAGTCCAGGTCCCCAGAGCAGCACCTTGGTCCCCAGGTGCTGCCCCACCTGGGGAGCAGCCCCAGCTCGTGGCCATGCCCCTGATACCTCCTTCTCTTCCCTTCCAGAGAAGAATGATCTTCTCAGGTGGAAAGGTGAGATCTGCAGGGAAGGAGAAGGGGAGCTGCCACAAAAGCGTGGGGTGGGATGCCGCTGAACCCCCATCAATGCTGAGCACCTCCTGCAGCCTCCCCCGGGCTGGGGCTGACCRSGSATCAGYYCCCGGAGAGGAGCCTCATGCCCGACACCCCACCCAGCCCCAGGCCCTTTTCCAGGCTGTCCACTCTGGCCCCACCATCTGCCCCACGGCGCAGCACCCATAGCACTCCCCAAGGCAGACAGCAAGGAGGGGRCTGAGGCTTCTTTCCCAGAGCYCACAYRYGAGATGAGTAGTCCTCGCYSAGGACGGCCTCCCAGGATTGCCAGAGCAGGGCTCAGCTGCTTGGGACCAGGGCCAGAGGGCCCGCGGCAGCTCAGGGCTGGGCACGGTGTCCCCATGGTGAAAAGCCATGCTGGACCAAGGTCAGGGAGAAGTCTGGGGGTGCTCCCGGCTGTGGGGTGCCTGGTTCATGGGGGGGGTCTGGTGGCTCCAAGTGCCCTCCAAGCTGTTGCCACAGCTCAAGAGTGGCGGGGACCAGGGGCAGCCAGGCGGGGATGTGCGCGGCGAGGTCAGAGAGGCATCGGGTGGCAGCCCTGGGGCGCCGGAGGGCTGCAGGCAGCACAGGCAAGGGGCGTCCTGCCAGCGTGCCTCGGGGAGGGGTGGCAGTGCCCGCAGGGCTCCCGGAGGGGTTGCAGCTGCTAAAGACCCTCTTTTCRTTTCAGAAAGAGCCAAGGAAGAGCTGGGTAAGAGCCGATGCTTTGTGGCCTTCTCTGCGGGTCTCCTGCACCCACTCGTGCCCCTCCAGTCCCAGCGCTGTCTCCCACCTCCTGCCCGACCCCTTGGCCAGGGCTGGGGCTTGGCTTTGCCCAGGAGGTGCCCGGCTACCC
>PTFA01000010.1:8415-57067 GCA_003342895.1 Casuarius casuarius
GCAAGAATTTGGGGGGGGGAGGGTTGTTTTTTTTTCCCCCCTCTGTAGAGCAGGGTCTTTAAGTAAATGACTGCATTCTGTCCTGTGACATCCTGTAAAATGTATTCTTCCCAGGGCATCTGCACTGCATACCGTAGTTAGATAGAGCTTCTCGGGATACTTGCTTCTCAAGTGGGCTTTGTAGTAGCATCTCCTTGCAGAATTGACTTCAGAAAATAATTTTCCCTGATAGCATTATCTTAGTTTAAAAAGAGTGAAGGTTGTAAAGATGCATTTTTCAGCGAATGGTTACTCAGCTGACCCCTCTGCTTTTAACAGAGCTCTTGAGAGGCACAAAATGTAAATAATATTTATATAAATAGTACCATCTACTGCTGACTCCCTCCTGAGCTTTATAAGAGCATATTTAAGTATTACATTATGTTAACAAGCTTTGCTGGTAGCTCAGGATTCATGTTTCTTACATTTGCAATTCTGGCACTAAGTTCTTTCTCTCCTATAAGCATTGTAAACAGCAGAGGTTGGGAGTGCCTAGAAGGAGTCTAACAACGTCAGCAGCCACGGCTAGAACGCTCCAGCCCTTCAGAGGAAGAGGTTAGCTTGGACTGTCTTGAGATGCCCCAATAGACCGTGTCAGCTGTGGCCGTATCTGGTATATGTGCATGTGTGTGAGAAAAGGGGAATCGCCAAAAAGGAGGGCACAGCAGTGGAGGCAGCGAGTGTTGGCTATAGAACAGCAATTACTGAAAGAGGTCTGAAAAGGTAGAAGCACAGAGGCCTAGTCTAGATAAAACTGAAAATTTGAGACCCTGAAGAAGAAAGAGGACTAACACAGGGAGACCAGAATAGGTGAGATTCTCTCTTCGCAAAGTAATGTGAAAAATTAAGCAAAAATGTTTACTTTGTACACAAAAATCAAATTTGAACAATTTGCAAAACTTCTGTATCATCTGGTTATTAGTAATTTGTGTGCCTAGTACATATTATTATACAGTTCTGCTAGATTAGGAGGTTTATAATTTGAATTTTATAAAGCGTTGATTATATTACCTACTTCTTGGTTAGAGAGAAGAGCGATGTATCTACATATGAAAGTGTCCCATCCATTTAGTCAGCTATATGAGAAGATAACAATATCTGAACCTCTCACGTGTGCTTGCCTGTATTCTTAAACATTCAGTTTTCCTCGGATCTTCCGTAATCCCCATGTTTGGCCATGTTATCTGTTTATTTGCTTACTGTCTTTCCTTTCGTGTGCTGGTATTTGAACTGACAGCCTAGGTTAAAGCAGAGGAGACAATATGCCTCTTGAGAGTATAATTGAAAGAGCCATTGAATTGGTTGGGGAATTAACTTCAGAGATGTCAAGTGTTTGAAATTCTGGTGCAGAAGTTATCTTGGAAATAAATGGGGAATCTTAAATTTAAGTTTCATGGTAAGATGCCTCAGTGTGCTGCCACTAGATTAATGTGTTGGCCCAGGATAATGTTGGCTTATGAAGAGCTTATCTTCAAATGTTTAAAAATCTGTTCTTGTGTTTTATCATAAACTGATGTGGTCCAGCAGTCATCTGGCTCACATACTGGAAATATTTTGTTTTTCTTTTTAAATGACTCATTACCATGCATTTGTGTCTGTGGTTGTTTTCTGTTAAAGAATTTCTTCTGTCCTTGAATTATCATGTTTTGGTGCATTCATGATTGACTTCCTACCAATGTAGAAACTCCTCTAGAATTGCCATTTTCCAAATAAAACGTCTTAGGCTATATACCCTTAAAATTTCCACTCTGATTGTTACTTCCAAATTAGTCTAAATTAGGACTTCAGTGAGGTTACGTTTGTCTACTGCATGTGTGAATCCTAAACTTATTTTAGTGTTGCTATTAATGTGTTGTGGGGTTAGCTGCTAGATGTGCTGTAATTAATTTAATAGTGGTGTGCACTTAATTATGATTAAATAGTGAGTGGACAACTAACATAGCAGATGATATTACTGATATTTCAGATTGCACATAGTGTTGAAGAGTAAACAGTCTACTGCTGAAGAAATGTTGCCTACTTGTGCTTCTTTTCATTGTGGTATTCCATTAATGTGTAGTGTTTTTTTTTTTTTGTTTTTTGAAAAATCTGTTTCTGTTCAGGAGAAGATGTAACTGATGTTTTTTGATAGAGGATCGTGCTGCAGTTTTGTCTATTTTTCTTTTATTGCTGAAGGGATCATTTTAGATTGCAGAACTTCTATTTGGGTGAATTATCCTTTTATTACTTCTTCAGTAGTTGATGATAACTTTTTTTCATCCAGAACTCCTGGGTTCAGATATTTACTGCTGATTGTGTTTGTGATGTTACTTAAGATTACCAGTAATCCTACAACACAAAACTAGATATGGCTGCCTATGTTTCTCAGTTTTGCCTCTTCCTATTATAGGAAGTCTTAGGTTGTATAACTGCTGTATAATTTGTATTTTAAACTATCTTAAAAATAGTTTTTTACTTCCATTATCACAGTTGGAAAATTTTCAAACCCCTGGATACTCTGATGGTTAGAATCTTTCTTCTAATTGCCAGACTAAACATTTTGAGGGCAATTTCATATCCAGTTGTTTTTGCGATAATAACAGTTTCTACGTTAAGCAGCTCTTTCCCTTATGTTTGTTTCCTCTGATGCTTTTATGACTATGAATCTTACTGTTTGCTACCTCTTCAGTCAGGTCAGCAAGTAAAACTTATTTTAGTCTATGCTCATAATATTGATATATTTTTTTTTAAATTTGTTCTTATTTTTCCCTGTTCTTGTCATCCTAGACTGTCTGCTCTGTGTATGTGGCCCCGATCTGAGCCGGTTTTGCACCTTAGTTTACCTACCGTCCGCACTCTTAAAACAGCATGGGATATATTGTCCCTTAGCACGTAGTATCCTCTGGAACTTCTGAAGTCAGTCATGAGTTAGTTTGTGCTGGGCTTTGATACGAGGTGTACTTGGAATAGCTCATCAAAGCTGAAACATGGTTTAAGACACTGTTCTTAATCATCTTGCAGTTGTTAGATGTTGCCCTGCAGCTGAGACCAGTTGAAATGACTGCATGAATTCTCCTCCATTTCCTACTCCAGAACTTCCTGGTCCTGTCTTTCATTTTGGAACCGRTTTTGTTATTGTCCTCTCCCAGCTGATACCAGTGTTGAGTCTGCAAGTGTTTCTTGTGTCTGCTTCATTCAGCTCATGTCTGCAGTTGAACAATTTAGTGTAAACCGCTGGTGGAGCTGAGAATAGAGCAAGAGCTCATGCAGGCAGGCTTCAGCCTTTGCTGGGAGGCAGATGGAACAAGCAACCACTTTCTTTCAGCTAATACTGGTGCTCCTGTGTTGCTCCTTTCTACTGATGGCCTGGGCTGCATCATTTGGCTGTGGTTACTGGCCTTGACTGAGGGATAGTAATTCTTAGTTTGAGACCACTGTCGAGATGGCTTTTTTTTGTCTATTGGTGAAGTGGACCATGTCCATTCATGCTAGCAAGGCACTGGGCTGTCAGTTGAAAGAGAGTGGATGCCATATGTTGCTGTTTCTGGTTCATATTAGCTCTTCTTTATTCATGCTCAAGTCTGAATGCATCTTTTTTAAATAAGGCATGTGAAATATCAGTTGAAGTCTCTTTGCAGCCTTGTTAATGTGTCTAATAAACCAAAGAATCGCAATTGCTTTATTTCACAGGCATGTCACTCCAGTGACCCATGGTCACCTTGTAACAGATGAGACCTTTTTTTCTCCTCTGTAGCGTCTGTGTGGCAGAAATACGTATTTTACTGAAGGTATATAGCTGTGTATTTTGTGCTGTTGAAATTCCCATTTCTATTACTGAAGTCCTTGAGGTCATACAGTTCTTTCTGTACAGCATCCTGGTTCTCACTTCCTAACTTAGTTTTATCAACAAACATCAATACATTGCTACTTTTAATGCCAGCATCACAGAAAATGAAACTCAATCCCCAAACTTAACTGATAAATTTCTAGTTCTAAGCTTCTAAACCTTTCCATCAGCCAAGATCATGTACAGTTATATATTGTTGTCTTTAGAAAAGAATAATGTAGTCCATTTATTATAAGAAGTTGCATTTTTACATATTTTATCAGGATTCAAAATGTATTCAAGGATATTTTTGTGTCTGATTTAGAAAAAGCAGATGGCAAGGTCCAGTTTCTTATAACTGGTGGTAGTACTGACCACCATAGTCCTGTTCTCCTTGAAGACATTTCAAGTCACGCTGAGCTAGTGAATTCAGTGAAGTAAATCAGACAGGGAAGCTGCAGATTTGAGTGTTTTTATTAACAAAAAAAAAGAAAGGCACCTGGAATTTCTTTCAGTCAGTAGTATAAGAACTGATTAGGTTCTGTATTAATTGCGGGAAAAAACATGAGGGCTTTAGATCCAAATATTTGGGTAGTTACATTTAAAAAAAGAAACAATACAGGGAATGGGAAGAGGACTAAGCTGCAAAGAGAAGTCTGCTTTAGAATGTAAGATAAACAGAATTTGCAAGCCAAGTTGAGGTAAGACATGTCAAAGGATAATAAATAGCAGAAAATTCTTCAGTCATTTGAATTAATAGGAAAAGGAAGTGAGGCTGTCATTCAAGGAGATAGAATTTAGACATTTGGTTCAGTTTTTTTTTTTTTAAAAAACACCTTTTATACTACTGTTTATCAAAATAGCTAAAGTAGTATACTTCTTCCAGAAGGATTTAAAAGAGAGACTTGGACAGCTGTATACTCCTTAGTCTGGCTTCAGTAGACTTCTAAACAATTCTTAAGAGACCCTGAGTACATGGTAAGAAAATAAAATACATTTAGCTTATCAAAAGCAAATCATGCCAGACTAACCTGACATCTACTTTGGTGAGACCTGGTTTTTCAAATGCCAGTATTTCCCAGGTCTTTGGTAAGGTCCTTGATATGAATCCACATAGAAAAATACTATTTAAGCTGTGCAAGCAAAATACGATTTATCAGAAGAGTTGTAATGTTGGTGAGGAGACGACCAAGAAAGGAACAGTGGCAGATAGTTTTGGATGTGAAAGGACAGAATTGGAGAGCAGTTGTTACAGAACATGAGATTTTTTAATGATTGGTTTAGATGAGGGTGATCTCTGTCTGTTGGGACTTTTCACAACAGACTTTTAAAATTCAGATTTAAAAAAAAAAAAAAATTGAAGGGTTACGATGTAATAGAATTAATGGTGTTTCACTACTTTCAGTGACACAAATACTGCTTTGTGTATTTTAAATCTCTACAAATCTTACTACTTTAATCCAGAGTTTTGTTTTGGTAACTGGTAAGCTTTGAGTTAACAGTTAACATGTGAACATTAGAAGAAAGTGGTAGCAAGAAATATTGTTCTCTTTCATTCTGTAATTGTGTGGTATTTATAAGAAACTGTGAGGTCATTGGCTTCCGGTATGAGCCACTTCCTGAAAACCTTGTTTTACATGGTAAATCTAAAAATGTATTTCTTAGAAAAACTCAGCTGTGTTTTGTTTTTTCCTATCTTGCTTCTGCCTGTCCATCTTACTTTTGTTTCTACTTCAGAGCTTATATACCACTGTTGAATAGCTGTGCTTCATAGTGCAAGGTACACTGCAGTGAGCACAAGCTATATTTGTAGCAGCACTGCAGAGAAATGTAGTTTGTAAAAGCCAGTGCAGTTGGTGGCATGGAAACAACTTAAACATACAGTCGCACACATAGAAGAACTATTGACAGGCTCAGACATTAGCAAACTGAATCATACATGAACAAATAATCAGATTATACTTAAAGTGAGATTAAAAATCCCCCAGCATCAACAGAACTGTTTTCTGCCTGATGAGTTCCAAATGTCCAAGGGGCAATACTTGTTAAAATCATTATTACTATTTTTTTTGAATGCAAGGTTCTCATTCAGTCAGTGGTTTCTGAAAGCAATGGGTTTTAAAAAGTAACCATCAAGTTTCTTAAGAGTCTAGATTAAAATTCAAGAATTTGACAGTAAAAGGAAACAAGCATATGTTTATACGTGCAAAAGGAAACAGGCAGCCATGCTTTCTCTTCCCAAAGTACATTATTAAATATAATATAAAAGATTATTTGAACCAAAAATGTATTTTTTAGAATATGGAAATAGAATCATAGTGGAGCAATGCAAGTTGAACTGTAGCAGGTCAATGTGAGTGGGAACCAGGCAAGATGAAGAGTTCATCTGAAGAAAAAACAGAACTCGGAGGTAGTTTGACGGAGTTGTGTGGTTTGCCATACAGTTGGAGGAACTGGAATAGCTAATGCGTGTGTGTGTGTATCTATCTGTTTTTAAATATATATATACACACACATGCACACATACATACATGCACACACACACGGTTAGAGTGTAATTGTAAAACATATGGATCACCGAATCTTTTTTTAGTGCCAGATTAATTGGTTAAAATACTAATTAGGGCTAATATCTAGGCTAGCAGATTAAAGATAAAGTAGAACGGCTTTGTAAGGGAGTGTTCGGATATATAAATTACCTAAAGTTCTGCAGTATATGAACATACAGAGTTTCTGCTATGAAAATGAGTGAGAACCATGTGTGAATTTGAAGATTGAGGATGAATGTGAATTTTCTGGTTAATGATATACTCAGTTTGAATTGGATGTTTTATTTGATGACTGTGAAAAATAAACTGTAACTTGCTAGATTTCACAGAAGTAATAGCAATTGGAAATTCTTAAACATACAGTTTTTAAATTTACAGTTTTACAATAATGTGATTTTAGCCAATCAACTTGATATTTCATTATTGTTATAAAGTCATCTCTTCTCTTTCCATAACGACATACTGCCTGTGGTGCTGAGTTAAAATATAAGTATATATATTTTTATAGTTGGCAATATTCCTATAAATTTCCATGATGATTTTATTGGTAGTTAGCATATGTCAACAGCTCTTCATAATAACTCTTCATCATAACTCTTATGTATCTCAAACCTCTTTTGCCTATGCAGGAATTGGTCTGCAGATTTTATAAAAACATGGTTCAAACCTCAGGTTTATGTGGCTTGTATTGCAACTATATGAAGAATGTAGGTTTTGCTTTTCCTTTGGTTAGTTGTGTTCACTATACTGTCAATACTTTTTTTTTTTTTTTTTCTTTTTTTTTTTTCCCTCCTTGTCCAAGTTTCAAACTTGTGACTGTGGAGAAGTAGAGCCTCTGCCCACTTTTTGTTCTCTTGCTTTTGGTGTTTATAATTTAAAAAATTTGCTCCTTTTACTAACCTGAAGATAATGTCTTTGTCCTCTGATGTACTGAAGTTACTGGGTACTGTGGTTGTGCAGATTTGTTCAGGATCAAGCTCTAACTTTATCATGGCAAGTTCAGTGCCCACATCTCAATATCAGATACTAGTATACTGACCCAGTACCATAGTGCAATCACTGCATTGTCAGGCTGTCATAATGTGGATTTAAAAAAAAAAATATTTTATGGTTTTTAACAATGTGTGCTTTGATCTGAAAGTAATAACTGATATATGTTACCACTTTACAACACTGGTAGCATAGGGAGTTTGGGAGGAAAAAACTCTCTAAACTTGATAGCATTTTTTTACTGAATGTTTTGCTTGTTGATGTTCTTGGTGCATGCTTGACAATCTTGCAGTTACTGAGCTAAACTGTTCACTGTGCTTCTGGTACCTGAGTCTGTGTTTTAGAGCTAACTAGGTATTTTGTCATGGCATTACATTATGTCATGTAGACACATTATACAACTGTATATGTCCTTTTTTCACAGGTCTTGGGGAGAAGAGAGTAGCTTGCATTGCCTCCAACATGGTAATATGAATCGTAGCTCTTCATTTCGATAGTACTTATGGAAAACTAAACAATTCCTGAAGTTCAGCTCTTACATTCTAGGATCACCTCCTCCCCCCACCCCCCAAAAAAGGGCATTTGGCTAGAGGTACTCTAACATGCTTTTTTACCACCTTCTCTGGAACATCAGACATTGGCCATAGCTACAGGCCAGACTTTGAAGATAATGGGCAAGGGTTCTGATCTGGTACATATAAAATACTTTCTCTCCAGTGTCTGGTTAGTATAGCTTGCCTTTGTGCTGAAAGTAGCAGCGATCGTCAGCTTTTGGGTCCGGAAGGAATTGCATTTTAGGTCAGTCTGGTAGAGAGCTTTAGTGTTTTGAATTCACTTGTAGTTTGATATTGTTATTCACCTACTGAGATAATCTGGGAATATTTTACCTAATCAGTTTTCTGCAGTTTTGTCCAGTGTACGGTCTAGTCACTGGATAGGTGAAAAAATTCAGTTCGTTTTCTATAGGAATATGAGGATGAAATGCAGTAGCCTGTGATAGTCTGAATTTTTTTCTAAGTCATCTGAACTCTTGGGAACTATGAGGCACAGAGAGTCATAGCATAGCTGCTCTATAGAAATGTATTTGAGGATGAAGTTTGTGAGTTAACTTTTAAGCAATTACTGGATCGAGAGTGCTGTCTTTTCATATTTAATTTGTCTAGTCTTACACTGGGTAAAACTTTCAAAATAGGCATATAGACATATCTGAAAATTCTGTTGGAATCTGCTTTTTAGTTTTTTACATTGCTTCAAAACCTACATTTTGAAGTACTTTGCAAAATGCTATTTATAGTCTTTGTATGATTTTCTGAAATGTTACTTTCGGTAACAAAGTGTTGAGCTTGTGGGGATTTTATTTGTGTGAACAAAGATGACCAAGATTCAGCTTGACAACTGCAATTTCCCTAAATAAAAGTAAAATGAAATAAATGAAGTGTTTAAAGAGGAGGAACTCTTAACAGCCCATGGTTGTAATTTCAGATGGTTATCACTAGGAGGACACACAGACCACAATATTAAGGAACTAATTGTTTACCTTTTTCTTATTAACAAGTCTGGTGCTAGTTGACAAAATCCAGAAAACTGTGTTGGGTGGTTGCCATATAATAATGTGTTAATTCAGGTATTTTCTATTACTTGAATTAAAAAAAAAAAGCAGTTATGTAATAGAATAAAAATTATAACATTTGGAAATCTCACAGTGATTACTTTGTCAGTGAATCAGATGAACACTTACGCTTGAGGGCATGTGCCAGCCAGTAATTGATGGCATTTAGGTGAAAGTGATTCCTCTTTTTGATCAGTTATTTTGTGTTTTTTCTATTGCAAGACTTTCTTCTACCTTTTCCTGAAAAGTTTATGATGGCTTCTGTTGGGCAGGATACTATATCAGATGGATTGTTGGCTGGTATATGGTACGGCATTTGCTGTCATCTTGATTTTATGTTTAATCTGTTTGTGATCTTTTACAGTGTTTGCAAATAGCTTCTGTTCTGGTTGCCTGTATGTATTTAGTTAGATTATGATATACGGTGTCCTTATCAGATTGAGTAATATGGAAATTAGTCTAATTGATTTAAATAGTTTTTAGACTGCCCCTGTTGTTGGGGTAAGCTGTTACCTAACATAAAGATTTCAGAATCTGACTCTTACTGTAGAGAATCGTTACTGACACCACACGTGCAGATAAAGACTATAACTGAAGCATATGCTTTAAATAAAATGAGATGACAAAATGAAAAATTGTTTCAAATTTGAAGTTTGTGAAGGATGCATGGAAATAGTGCCAGATGGAAAGAAAGAGAAACTAAGACACAGATTGCTAATAAGTATGATATATTACAATTATATTAAAATAGAATCTTACAAGCTTCCAGTATATGTAAAGCTCTCTCTGACTTCTGTAAGAGTTGCTATCTTGCTTAAAAGGGAAAATACATAATTTGCCTTTTCTAAAGTAACGATCGCTGCTTTTACAAAAAGAATGGAACCCAGTCTAAAGCAAATCACGAAATTTATTAATTGTTTTGCCCAAATAGACCTGGAGAAGATTGAACAGCATCTCAAGAAAAAATACTTGTGAATTTAATGCAGATGTCTGGCACTTAATTCACTTCAGGACATTTTCCTCAATATTGTAGCTGGTTTCTGTAGGTTGATTTTGTCAGACCTAACATCAGACCACTATCTCCTTTTGATACAACTGGAGGTCTGGAATTGATGCATAGATGCTGTGTTGAAAACTCTGTATTTAGAAATACCTGGTCACTTTCCCTTCGTTATTTGTGTCTTAACACCTTGTTTAATTTTTAACACATCTGTTGGTACTTACTTTGTTGCTCTGATCCTTGTTTTTAATACTCTTGAGCAAAAATACTTTTTTTCCTCCGTTGCAGACTATTTTTTGCCCATCCATTTGTATTCTTTCAATTCAGTTTTTTTTTCTTTTATTTTTGTGGGAATCAGTCCCTGCCTTGACACGTTCTGCATGAAGCCCTTAACTGTCAAGAAAGCAAGGGTCCAGATCTCAAACTTTGGCCCTCTGGATTGTTTAATTCTTCTCCATAATTTGAGTCTAATTACAAGGCTGTAAAGCCAGCGCTTTTTTCTAAAGCTTTGCGGCTTGGGGTTCTGCAGAGATTTTCTTAATGCTATAGAACTCTAGAAGTCTAGAGTAGGACCTGATGCAGCAAAGTACTTTGTGTTTTACTGCATAGCATTTTAAAAGTAAGGCTTCTCATTTTTATTTTATGTCTTTAGGATTTTTTCAAAGATTTTTCATATTATTCTAACAATACTCTTGAATTTAAACAATGATTGATGTATGAGTGGAAACACTGTATAATACTTCTCCACACTTGTCTTGCTGTGTCATTAGAGGTATGCATCATTTTTGTAAATGGTCTAGTTATACTTCTGAAGTATTGAACAAAGAGGGTTAGAACCCCTATTAAAGCTAGATCTTCCACAGAGAGCAAGGAGAGGGGGAGAGGGAGAGGGAGAGAGTGTGTGTGTGTGTGAGACACCTTTTTATTTTATTTTATCTTTTTGGCCAAAAGTTGGCTGAAAATGCTGTAAGAGTTGCACTGGATGAAGAGAAGGAGACAAGCTGCTTTCAGAATGAATAAACGCTGAAGTATAGTTCCTGTCTATGCTAAAGAATGGCTGTTAGTACTATGAGAATATGCGCTGAGTAATTACAGTATCACAGGATATTTGCAGTATTGTCAAAATGCAGTATTATATTGGTAGTGAAGCAAGTTTTTGATTAAATATTCAGATCTTTTAAATTACAGAGTTATTTGCTACATTATACTAATGAATTATACCAGATTATTTTTTGTTTTACAACCTAGCAATGTATTTTAACCTTTGACTAAAAGTGAGTCTTCATTCGAGGCTTTGGATTAAGATTTTGAGAGAGTTACCAAAAGAGGTCAATACTGAAATCTTATGAGTAAAGTCAAATTAAATAATGGCATATAAATTCAACCTGGGTGTTTCATAGCTGACAGCAGGTATAGTTGGAATAACTATCAGGGCAGTGGAAGACTGAAGTAGGCAGGAAGATAAAGTGGGCAACCAAGCTGGTGGCCAGACACTCACTTCCAAATGAAGCAGTGCAGATGGCAGTACTACTGTGACTGTTAGTATTTGTAATATAGCACATTAGAGACTGTATGCATTTATCACTAGGAGTGTTGTTGTAAAGTGAAATCATAATTCTTCCAGTATTTAGATCCCATTACAGCAGGTTAGCAAGGCTTGCATTTTGCAGCCAATGAGGTGTTACAAAGAGCGAATCAAGTATGAAGCAGCCCTCGCCCTTCAACTTTGGAGCCATATATTATTATGAACTGCAAAAAAGGGGTTCTTGATTAAAATGAGACATAGGCTAAGAAAGTTTAGAGGTACTAAAATAGATGGTCATTGAATATAAGCTTTTCTCAGCTGGTAGCCAGAACCGGAATGCTTCTACGAAGTGTTTGCGGAATTATTTCCAGAACATACAGAGAATGAAGCATTATTTTCTCATCAGAAGACAAGAAAGTGGCAAACTTTTTTGTCTCCACAAAAGCAGTGATTTCTATAACACTTCAGTATTAGTTAGATTTGGCACTCATTTGCTTTGGTGTAAAATTATAGGAACTCTTAAGATGGTAAAGACTATCTTTACATCAGTGTATTGCCAAGGTTAGTATCATTTTCTTCATTTCCGTGGGTGTAATAGTGAACACAAGCTGATCATGGTATTGCGAACTGGTGTAAAACTTCGTGTAGCTTCCTTCTTACTGCCAATTTCTGCTAGTGTAGCCCCAATAACAAGAAACCATTTCTGCATAATTCTGACAAAATTTCTGAGAAGTATTCTGAATGTATCTTTCTCAAAGATTATAAGGATAAAACAGAAATCGTACAATTTATTAAATCACTTAATGAAAGGATTCATTACTCCAGCATTTGTTTCCAGCAACAAGCCTGTTCTCATTTTACTGTTCTCGTAAGGTGATGATTTTTTGTTGTGGTTTACATGAAAGCTTTTATTATTTCTTAAAAATCTTTTTTCCCTTTAGTCTCTTTAACTAAAATAGACTTTCCTTGCTAAATGGGATTTCTGACATTTTTTACTTATGTGCCACAGGTAGTAGCAGTATTGGAAGGAGATGAGAGTTTGGGAATAACAATGAGCTATATGTTGTGTAGTTTCCAGTATTAAAACATAATCTTTTGCTTTGACCAAAGAAGTTTGTTAATACAGGAAAGGAATTTCAATGCCAAATGCTGTCTGTCATGTCAACTTGTCATGTAACTAGTTCTCAGAGCTGGAGCTAGAGCAAGGAAATTGATGTTCCACTCTAGCTGAGAAGCTGGACCTAAATCAATCCCATGCTTAGTTTTAGTAGAAAATCAGGTTACAGGGGTAGCCTATAGCATCCTTGCATTTGCAGCATCATGTTCTTATAGTGAGTCTTTAACAGTCTTATGGAAAGCGTTAGATGCTGCAGTCCAGTGTAGCTGCTGTATTTAAGGTGGAAGGTGATTGACTCAACATGGAGTTGAAGAAGGTTTTCCTCTCTGTTCACATGACTCTTCTAATAATTCTTAATCAAACAATAGTGGAAAAGAACATGACCAAATCTATAGAGATTTGGCAGTCAGTATCTGCAGAAAGAGTTCCAAGGGCCAGTCATTCGTTTCTGTTAATTTGCATTAGCTGATAACCATCTTGACGCATTCCTCCATTTTAAGTTGAAACAGGGAGTGGAGGAAGAGAGAGGGAGAATGAAGGGAAGACCGGCGTAATCATGCCTGTATGTTGTAGATGTATGTTTAGAAATCAGAGCCAAGATCTCTTTGGTGTTTGAAGATCAGTCAAATAAGTATTTTTCCAATGAAAGCAATGCAAATCGTTCCGGAGAGAAGGCTTTCAAACTTAAATACTAACAAGAAATTGTCCCTCAGAGCCATCGGCTACTAACTGTGAAGCCTATATAACTTGCTTCTAACCACAGTACTGCTATGTTTTAATGTAATTATGTCTCTATATTTCAAAAGATGTCTTGAAGTTTCTTGGAAGGATAAAGTGACTCACAGAAATGTACACAAAAAGGGGTGGGGGGAAAAAAAGTATGTTATTCCTGATATAGTTCAAGATATTTTCCTTTTCTGTAGAATATTTGAGGGACAGTTGAATCATTAACAGGAATGACAAGTTAGGAAGTTTTGAAGGGAGTACAGCGGTCAGACTTGATAGTTCAGTCAAGAAGTCCAGCCCCTCCCTAACATCAGATTGAAGTCAGTGAAATACACAATAAATCAGCACAGGATCCTTTCTGTGTTTTCTTGTCTCAAATATTCAGCAATATTTTGTTTCTTTGTTTGGTTAAGGAACCTTTAGAGCTGACTTAAATTTTGTTGTTGTGGTTTTGGGTTTTTGGGGTTTTTTTTTTTTTGAATAGGAAGCACTGCTTGAGCTCTTTCTTAATCAAACACCAAATAAAATCTTTTGAAAGTGATCTCGAATATTAAAATAATTACAAGAATAGTGTTAGGTGTGTTAATCTCACATGTTATGTCATCTGAATGTTTCATGAATAATTTGTCTTTGCATGAGTTGCAATATTTGTTTTCTTGTTATAATAGAACTATATTTAGAAAGGTCACAAAATGATCTGAAGGTGGTAAATTTTTGGATTAGATTGATCTAGAATATAATGCTGTATTTGTATAGGTGGGCTTTCCAGTTTCAGAATGTGTGTAGGTTGACCTTCCTTCACTTCTGTACTATAGTGTGAGAGATCAGATAGCTTTGTTTTGATCCACCAGCTGTGTGTACAATTTCACTGGGTATAAGTAACCTGACTTCCATGGATGTAAAGACTAAATGAGGCAAGCTTCTGTATACTGTGCATAAAAAGTTGCACTTTTCTACATGGTCTTCATTACCTTCTATATAAGGTTAGTGTCTGTTTGTTGTTCTCTGATTAGATATAAAAGACTCAGCAGTTTCAGGAAATAAGATCAGATTTGATGGTTCATTTCTCTCATGGAATGATGAAATACCATCTTTTCAACAAAAAGGTTGTGGTCAGGCCAGGAGGGCAGAATGTTTTTGATGTCCTCAGCATCCTTTCCTTGGTTGAAGACCAGGGTCATGAGGTCTTTAATGTTTTGGACTAGTGTGTATCATTTTTTGTTACCAAAAATACAAAACAAATCATCATCTTAGCAGAGAATTGGCTAAAAGAAGCCTACAGTTGCCAACAGAAGGGTGAGATTGATCTCTGCAAAATCCAGGTATGAAAGAGCAATGTAGATGACTACATCTGAACAAGTCACTATAGACTCTTCTTTATAGTCTTTGGAGAGCTAGCTTAGGAAGCTATATGATGTGATTCCTCTTTTTCTCATACAGAGACTGCATTTAGCCAGATAAACCATACTTTCAGCTCCATTGACTATTTAAACTAGATTTAACTTCAGTGGGAACCTAGACAGCAGCCTTAGATGTGGACATCTACACTGCAGGATTTAGGTGAGGTAAATTCCAATCCAGGATAACTCTGTGTGATTTCATTACTATTCTTCATGAGAAGTCTTGATTTCTATGTAGGTATTCTGCAGTGTTTTTTTTTTCCTGTGGAAATCATAGAATCTAGGACCTTCTGTCTTTTGAGTCAGACTGATACACTCTAAAGTATGGTTTTGTGGGCAGAATGGAAAATTGTTAGCATCTTTCTTTTTCTTCTTTTTAAAAGCGTGTGTTCACGTAGCATCTTTCTTGGTTTGGGTGAATTGAATAGTTTCAGGGGAATGAACTTGGCTGGAATAAAATTAGTCTATAGTATTAAAGTCATAGTAAGTAATAGCATTATGATGTCTACCTCAGTCACTCTGCCATTACAGTGCTGAAGATAATCTTGACAAGTTTTATTCTTGTAATCAAACTGCGGTAGTTGACTGCTAGTCTTAAAATAATTACTGACTGATTAAAGAGATGCTGAGTTATAGGACTGTGTTCCTCATGTTCCCAAATTACTTGGCCATCTCTGAAAATGCCACCCACTGCTGCAATGATAGAAAAAAAAAATACAGTATAGTCATATTAGTGAAGTTAGTGCACATCTTACTCTTTTTATTGAATCTGTAAATGTCCTGCTGAAATTACCAGGTAGGATCCTGTCTACTTAGTATGTGCACCTAAATGTGAATTTTAGCTGCCAGTTCAAGCAATCTTCCTAAAATTATCTGAGTTCTATGTGTAACAAGTAGAGAGAAATAGATACTTTGAAGGCCTTCAGAGACGAATCTTGTCTGCCTAAGTGGGATGCATCAGAAGCATGTAATTTCCTTTATTGATGATGTCTAATTTACGTAGACTGGATGTTACACATGATGGTTATCTGGATTGCCTCGCCCCTTTCTGTGTTGCTGTGTAAAAGTGACTGAATGCTCTGGAGAGGACAAACAGCAAAATTCTCTATACAAAATGCGTTGTCCTATGTTAATAACAAACATATAAGTAGAACTGAATCATGTGTGAGATATTTGCAAAATAAGGTGGTAGTGGTTGTGACTTAAAGTTGTCAAGATTAAGCTCTAAAGTTTTTAGGGAGAAGCCCCTAATTAATAAAATTATATTACTATATGAACAGAGTTGCAATACTTATGATTTTCAGTAAATTATATTTGCAAGAATATCAGAAGGAATGTCTCTTTCTTTCTCTTACCTGAGTTTTAAATTTTGTTACAAAACTTTTTTTCTTTAGACAAGTTAGAGTACCAAGCTAGTCATAGTAGATATTAGTCATTAAGTACTGTTCTCCTTTTGCTTAAAGCCCTTTGTGTCTTTGTTTAACACACTGTACACTACTCCTTGCATTTTTTTTTTCTTTTTTAAACAGGAAGAAATCTGGTATCTTGTCTGAATTGTTGTCACATATTCTTTTATGCCTTTTGTACAGCCTCTTAAAGCTGGCAAACTGGATTAAATCAAATTTACAGAGCTATTCAGTGCAAGGTATGATTCCTTGTATCCTTTCACAGCAGAATCAGTGTAGTTTTGGTGGTTAGATGATGAGACTTCTGCAAAGGGTGTGCTTCATTTGCTCCCAGGAAACAAGTGCCTCTTCACTGGATAGTGCAACTCTTATGCATGCTTATACTTTTCCTTGGTTATTGGTGGTGGTCTCCTAAAATTATTTTCTGCTCAAGTAGATCTCTCCTGCTGATAGTTTAATTACTCTGGGTTATTCTAGGTATCACATCAATGACATGAGTGAGGAAAGGAGACAGAACGGGGTTGTCATGACTACTTTGGGTTTTTTTCTTTTTGTACTTCAATTTAAAATATAGATATAGTGTTTAGAGGTAAAAATGTGTTTTGCAGGCTGTAAATTAATGCTCATACTTTAGAATCTTACTATTCTACCAGATACAGTTTTTGAAGACATTTTGCTGGAAATCATAAACAAACTCTCTTGGCAACTTATATTAAGGAAAATTAGGTTAGTTTAATAATCACATAATAATCAGGTACAATTTGCATTGATTTCAGTGGTTAACAAGGACATGATTTGTTTCAAATCAGGTGGGTTTGCATAGAATTTCTTTCTTTGTAAGTATTGTAAAATGCTAATAGATTTTGTTCAGCCTAGTAAATTTCTGTGATCTGGTACCTACTGAAAATAATAAATTCATTGTTGTATGTAAGTTAATGTAATTACGTATTTTTCTGTGAGTAGCTCCTACAATACTAATGCCTTAGTTGTGGTTAAAAAGGAGTGTGTTTTTTTTTTTTTTCTTGTGGAAATGGTTCAGGCCTGTAATTACTGTGTAACGAAGGGAAGCCTGTAGTAGTTTAAGGTATTTTTACTCATTTGAAGGGGCAAATGATTAACTTCTTAATGAGCAATCAACTTGACATATTACTCTAATCTGTAAGAGTGAGAATCTTTTATTTTCTGATATATTCATCCTCAACCTTTGTATTACTTGGACTATAAATGTTTCAGTGTAGGTTTAGAGTTTTTGTTTTGTAAGTACAGTGTCATTATTGATCAAATAGGAATCCATTTACAGTGAGTAAGAGATCTGTTTTACAAAAAGAAGAAATATTTCCTATTTTTAAAATTTATTACTTAATCTCTAAACAGTTGTAAATATGTGATTAGTACCTAAATTGTTTGTTAATGGATTTAAGGTTGATTTAGACTTCTGGCCCCTTCTGATATGCTTATTCTGCATCAACCGACGTGTCTGCAGCACACCACCTAGATTCCCAAGCTGGCTTTAGTTCAAGTATTGGTAACATGACCAAATCAGCTCAAACTGAGAACGGTTTAATTTATCCTGTTTGGCCTAACAAATCAGCCCAAGCTGAATTGCCTGTTAGGTGAGTAGGCTGTCACTTGTTCCCTAGCTAGCTCAAGCTAGTTCTTAAGCTATTTTGCAGTCACTGTCAGAACTAAGCAGTAGAATAATTACTCTTCTCTGTCCTTTGGTTGCCAGTGTTTCTTAGTATTTTCTGTACATTTACTGGAATTTGGTAATTTCAGTTATTCATCTGCTATTAGAATAAAATGTTTTTATCATTACAAACTGTTAAAAATGCTGAAACTTTTCTTTGTGAAACCTGGTTAATATTATTGAACAGTATGAACAACAGGATAAAGACTATGTACTGTTGGATTTTGGTAGCATAGTGGTTTGCTTCCAGTGTAAAGCTGCATGCAGTTCATTCTGTTCAGTAGTTTGTGTATGATGTGCAGTGTTTTAATTAACAGTAGATTCTTACAGTTAGTTTTCAAGGTATAAAGTGTAGTGTGAACAGGAGTATAAACAGGAGTTAGGTGTAATAAGTGACAATCTTTCATTTCCCATCTCCCAGGGTTTCTTCTACATCCTCTGCTTATCCATTCCCTCGACTAGCTGGCCTCACTTCAGTCTGTGTTCAGTCCGTGTATATTGGATTTAAAAGTGAAATTGGCCAGTGATGTCAGTTAATTCCACTGTGCTGAAAGGTGCCAGTTACACAGAAGACAGCAGAAGAGAATGTGAAAGAGAATCCTGATTCTCTGCTCTGTTCCTTCTTGCTCCATTTCTACTTTTCTGCCAGACATTGCTGCATAAGTTAACTATCTTGTGGTTAAATGAGTGTAATCTTTATTTTGAAATGAAAATGGAATTTTGGCAGAAGTTGGCAGCACTGGAAAAATGCTCCTACTTGCCCTGAGTAGATTGTGGTTTTTTTCCGGGAGGTGTGTGTATATGACAGAGACTGAAAAAGAGAGAATAAGTATGTGTGGGCAAGGGCAGCAGGCCATACTCTTTAGGCTGTGCGCTGTTATCACCTCCTCTTCTTTATTTGCCTTCTGAAACATACAGGTTTAGTTACATAAAATAATACATTTATTTCAAAATTGTGTTAAATGACATTATCTTAGTACATCAGGACACTGAGAAGCTACAAAATACTGCCAAGTGCCACACATCTTGTAAAATTGTAGTTTTTTTTTCTTTGCAAATGGTGAAATACTAAACAATTACTGAGGCCATAAAATACCAATGCATAAAAAAGATGCTGTGTGTGAAAAGCCAAGAATTCTCATTCAGCCCTCCTACTTAGGGCTTGCGAGCCTGAGGTTTCTAACTAAGCAGCGTTGCCCGCTTGTGGCAAGCAAAATGATCATTCACCACTTTCCCAGCTGGGAGTTTTGACAAGGTCAGTAACCAGTTCTAGCACAGTATGGTTTTGTCCCTCACTTCTGGCTTGATAACATGAAAAAGTGAGACTTCTGCAGCCTCCATTCTAATGAGATGGGTCTTCTACAGCAAATGTGAGAGCCTCTTGTTTCTAGATGAAGAAATACCAGGTTCAGCCTCTGGGTATGCTCCAAATAGGGATATCATTAAATTTGACTCTGTTGCTTCCAACTGGTAAGAGCATAGTGGTCTGACGCAGCCAGGGAGAGAACTAAGATATATATACATTTCAAAGATTGTAAAGCAGAAGGAACTATTAGATAGCCTACTTTTGCATTTAGGGTGTCACAGGTCATTATGTGTAACTATTACTCCTTGTAATTGAGCTCATTAACTTGTGTTTGACTGAAAAATGGGCATTTGTTGAAGGCCTGTTTTTGAAAAAGGCATCCTGTTGTCTTTTGAAGATTCTGAGAACTGGAGAATTCACCCTCTCCTTTAGTAATTTGTTCCATTAATTAAATAGTCTTCATTTTATTTTCTTGTTTCTCTGCATTTCTAACTTGAATATGTCTAACTTCTAGTTTTCTGTAGTTTCACAGTAATTTTAAACTGGCATAAACTGGTAGAGCTGCTACCAGGAAGAAGCAATCATAACTTCCCCTAGTCGCTTGTTCCTGCTTTGATGCCAGCTGGAGTGGCCAGGGTGCTGGCTTCGGGTGCTGGCCTGGTCTTTTTACTGCTGTACAGTGAACTACTTGAGAACATAAACAAAAAACAAAAAAATTTGTCGAGAATCGGTACCAAGATCTAGTTCATAGCACAGCTGCATGAATGGTGCCACTACAAAAAAGGAGGTGGAATAGGGACAGGAATGAACAGTTGGGATGAGAAAAGGGTGAAGCTGCCTGTTTCGTTGGCTGGCCAAACAGCAGATGGTGAAACTACAGGGTAACTTTCAGCTGTTGGCTCACAGACATTTTCTGCTAGAAATAATCATGTTCTAATGGTGGCTGATGTGTAGCTCTGCAACCAGCAGTAAAACTGTGCTATCTCTTCTTCTGTAGGTTTGTCCTCGTGATGTTAAGTAACATCATGAATTCACTACGAGGTGTACATCACAGGCCTTTACCCTTTTTGATCCTGATTATACCTTAGTGTTACGAGTTCATACTTCATTAAAGACTCTTTGTGAGTGGAAACTATATGTAAAATTTAGAATCCTGCAATAAAGACTACAGTTATTTTATATAGCAAAACCTGTATGTTGGATGCAAATATTGACACTATTAACATTTATTTTATTTTTAAATTTCTAGTATCTCTGTTGTGGTAATTGACAGTTAATACTCCAAGGAAAGACCTTGGACTGATTTATTAGAGTTTAAATGCAGCAGGTTAGTTTTGGTTATTAGCATGTTGAAAATGCAAGTTCCATTTAAGTGAGGACTGTACTTAGTGAACATTCTTTCAAAAAATAAACTTGATCTTAAAGATATAAATGAATAATCATTAGGTAACAGGATGTCACAAGACATAGCTGTTGAGCTCATCTATCTGTTGACTTCTGGTCACTATTATTAAGCCAGGCAAACTCCATGGTAACTAAAATACTATTTTCTCTCTACTGAATGTCTGATATCCTTTTTTAGGAGAGCATTTGCTAGACAATCTCAGTGCCCGTTCTCCCTCCCTAAGTACTCTGTCATGCTTTGTAGTAAGAGTAGAGTCTCATCAACCTTTAAGCATCTGAGAGATAGATAGATGCATAAAGCTGGTTGTTAAGTCTTCCTGTGTACTCTGTGGAACGATACAGTTTTCTGAGATACAGAAATGGAGTTGTGTAGGGAAGATCCTAGAGACAAGTCAACCTCAGTAATAAAGAATTCTCCCGTCTATACAAGGGAATGATCCAGAGCAAGGATATCAACCGAAACATTTTAAAGTTTTTTTCTTGTGTGTAGTTTATGCACGTGTAGCCGTGAATTGGAAAGTCAGAATATTTGCTAGTCTTATTCAGGCTTCAGCTACTGGTGTTATTTTCTATAAAGACAAAAAATACTCTTCCAGATACTGCTGAAGACACAAGCTGATTTTAGGGCTCTCAATGTGTACATTCTGTGTGCTTATTTTAAAGTTTACCAGTGACTTTTGCTATGTATAGTTATACATAGCATGCTGTGTTTTCTCCTCAAAAGATCCCAGTTTTGTTTAGGTAACGCTACTAAAAGAATGAAGCATTTAGTCATTATTTCTTACATTCTCACTATTCAGTATGTTGATACGTCTCTTGTCAGCATGGTGCAAAGTCTGCATTACATAAGGCTAAAAGATATTTCTTCTTCTTTGTGGTGCATTTGTTTTTAGCTAATCTGAATGCGTATTATTTAATCGAGTTATCTTCACAGGTTCTCCTAGAGAAAATACAGATCTCCTCATTTTGCACACGGGAACTGAAATACTAATGTGTGAAGGTCTGTTTTGCAAGAGTTTTCTACTCTTCATCTTTTCATCTTTGCTTGGAAACTTCAACAGTCCAGTTCACCTGGTGCCACCACTTAAGTGGAGAGTAAGGAAGCCACTTCACTTGTGATCCAATGGATTGCCAGTTGCATTTTGTTAACAAGCTTGTTAAAGTGAACAGCTGAATTGATTTATCTTAAATGCAGTTCCTCAGAAGGTGCCCAGCCACAGTTGTCCTGATAATCTTCTACTATTGCACCATTTCCTCAGTTGTCTCTGTTTCTACTTCACTAAGCCTTTTGTTTCCTGTCTTTTCATTTCCCTTTATATGGCTGCTAGTTGGCATGCATTCTTGTACAGTTATGACCCAGACAACGATCAGGACACAAGACACTCTTTTTACATGTATTTTGTATAATTTTTGCTGAATCTTTGAAAAAGCTTTTTGGGTGAAAATTTTCTGGCCACCTGTGATTCTGTGGGGGAAATTCCCTTATTTCTCATTTAAAACTCTCACTTTAGGTTTTTACTGAACACTCAAAAAAGTGAGTTTTCTGTACTCTTTCACCATTGATTTCAGTATTCAGTGTGCACATATATATTAGCCCAGTGCACTGTAAAATAGCAAAGTTTCGATGAGCTTCAGTGGGGGTAGAATAGGTTAAAAATCTTTGCAGTGTGATTTAGATGTTTGTAGTTTGATATAATGTAAGAGGAAGATGACTTTTTATTTACTGAATGCACTTGCAAGTAAATTCTAACAAAAAAAGTACAGCTAAGAGCAGATAATTTTCTTTACAACATAAGGTTTTTTCTTTTGTCAAAAAGTCTGTGAAAATATGGGATTCTTTCCAGTTATAAAATAGTTTTCAGAAGATTGCTATTTCTCTCTTATTATATTTAAAATAATAACACATACCAAATTATTGACAGGCTTCCTCCAAAAAAAAAAAAAAAGGGTATCCAGATTTGACATATCTTGCTAAAATATCATTAAACTTACTTTACATAAATGCCATTGACTAGATGAAAATATTTTAACTGACTATTCCTTCTTATACCTGCCTTAAGCAGTTTTTTATTTGTTTGTTTTTTTCAGGAAAAAAATGAATTGTTAGTGGAACCTTACTCAATGACTGCTGAAGTTAGTGGGAGGCCTTAACTTTATTTTCCCAGGAGCTCCATGAGGCTCACTCTCATTACAGTGCCTCTGTCTAAAATGTATACATTTTAAATGTTTTTGCTATTTTATGTAAAATCTACAGCATAGAATAAAATGGGCCTCTTGTACTCGGTAAAAGGTGCATGTGGGTCTGCCTCAGATGCTGAAAGTACAAGTATCAAGAAAACACCACCTTTTCAGTTCACTAAGGAATGTAGCAGTTCTTGTATAACAGTTTTTGTGCATAGTAAATTTTGAGGACTCTTTAAGAGACAAAGATTGGATAGAGCCAGAGAAGCTGAATTTTCTAGCATGTCTTGAAATATGGTCATTAGGTTTTCCAAATCTATACAGCTGTGGGTGAAACCAAGAACAAAAGAAAGAACTTAGCATTAACAAACATGGCTTTAGCTTGAAAGTACCTTACTGACGTAAACTAAGAAGGAATTCCCAAAGAAGACAAAGGGAATTTAAAACTCAGATTGTGTTAATTTAGGATTTGGCAATCTGAACTTCCTTGATTCTTTTCGAAAACCTCATTTTAGGATGCCTCATGAGTGGTGTTTCGTTTACTTGTCTTTTTGCTGACATTTACTTGTCTTTTTGCTATATGGGAGGAAGATTTCCTGTTTGCACTGTCCTGGCTACTGTATTCTCAGTTAGGTGGAACTCTCTGGTAGGAGGGGGATTTTGCTCCTCCTGAGAACATCTGAGCTTATTTTTGAGGGGAAACTTTTCATGTGACAGGGTTAGAGATTGATCTGAAAGGAGCCTTCATTAGGAATGGAGCCTGAGGACAAGAAAAAGGAACAATCTCAGCCAGTGCTCAAACATAATGGAAATAAAGATTTTCCTTTAGGGATGCATAGGGATTCTGTAGAATTAGGTTGTTGGACTGTGAACAAGGCTGAAAAAGATGCTATGAGGACACAGTGGATTAGACGAAATATTTAAAAGCCTTCTATTTCTGTTGTCTTGCTTTTAGGCTTTGCTATTAAGAGTTTCCTGTTTTTATGTATTTTCTGATAAACCCTAGCTCTGGAGTTTACAGAGCTTTTGGTATCTTGATGATATTTACTTTGGAGAAAAGTGCACATAGCTCCTAAAGCACTTGGTGACTGGTGACCTAGGAACTCACCACAGGGATGTTGAAGATGGGATGTAGGCAGCCCTACTCTTTAGGGTTAAAACTCTGGAAGTGAGCAAGGAGGTATGTCCTTTTTTGTTTTTATATTTGGTGAGAGGGACAAGAAGATTGGACATTAGCACAGAAATACTACCTGAAGTCTAGAAAAGAGTTGCAGAGGGTGAGGTCTCTTTGTTCAAGTGGCTGGCCAAAAACTCACCAGTGGAGCCGCTTGTTGATCCAAGTGTCTTTGTAGCAACTGAGAGAGAAGAACCTAATCAAACCTAAAAAGTGGAAGTCAGGCGTAGGATTTGTCTGATGCATGATCTCTATGTCTAGGGAGGAGTGAGACAGCCCAGGAGCCCAAGCACTAAGTCAGATCCCTATATAGAGAGTGACGTGAGATTAAGAGGCTTGAGCATGAGGAAAACAGTCAAAGACAAGTGACTACACAGATAGGGTTGCTCACAGAAAGAAGATGTTGGAGGAGAACTTGTTGAAATTAGTGTATGTTTAACATGCATATATGTTAAAAAGGTTTACCTTTTTCTTTCTTTTTTTTTTTAAGCAAGACATTTCTTACAGCCTTTGAAATGATTTACCTGCTATCTGATGCTGGGAGAAGGGAAAGGATGCAATAGCTCCATCAACTAATAAAGGCAAAGGCTATAGAAGCTAGTTTATTCAGAGATGTCTGTAGAAGGCTGTAGGATTTAAACCAAGGTAAAAGAAGCCTTGCAACCCAGATTTGAAATAATCCTAGGGTCATACAGTTCTATATTTAAGACAAATTAAAATTGAAGGAGATAGCGCCTGTTGAGAATATGTTGCACCTTTTTTGGAAACATCTCAAAGTGAATTAAAAAGAGAAGGAGCTAAAACAGGAGTTGGTCATGTACCAGATTTGGTCTGGAACAGTAGTAGATTAACACTGAGCTGACATCATAGATCAAGTTCATCTTTCTTCCCTATGAGAAGCAGCAAAATGGGCTGATGAATACAGAGTGGGATGCGCTTAAGAACAGCGTCAGGGTATCTGAGGTAGGGAAAAAGAATCTACCTTTCCTCATTAGAAATGTAGCTGTCTGTGATAAAGAGTTCATTCTAAGGCTTTGGAGACCCAGTCTCTATCAGAGACACTCGAGAGAACCAGTAGAGAGAGAGAGGTTTTTCTTTTGCAGAAACAGGACATGCAGATGATGTCCTTAACTGTGAAGAGGAGGGACAGAGAAAATGCTCTCAATATTTTGCAGTAGTTGGCACACCATTTCTACAGGAGGAATCGTAAAGGACGTAAAACAAAGCAAATCTGACTGAGTGAAAGGGGGGCAGGTTGTCTCTCTCAGAACTTTGCAGAGAGGATGGAGGAGACGGCAAGTATACCCTGGGTTGGTGGGACAGGAGAGCTGAGAAAGCTCTTGTTCATCTTGAGTTGCCTCCCAAAAAGGATTAAACAGGTCACAATTATGGTACTGCTGTGGAATGATGAAAAGAAAATGCCTGTTTATTGTCAGCTCATCTTTCAGAAATCTTGCCTATAAAGGGACAGGTTACGCGACTAAATAGGATGCCCGGGAGGAAGAAAGCAGAAACTAAATAAGCCACCAGGAGGACCTGCTTAAACATATTTTGTTCTTGATGGCATTGGATGACAGAGGAAGGGAGACACAGTAACTCTTTCCTATCCTAATTTTCAAGCAAGAAGGTGAATGAAGAAGGCAAGAAAGAGGGATGGAGGCAGTAGAATTTGGTGGTTAGCTAGAAAAGTTAGGAAAATCAGTTCAAAATGGTTCTGAGAATTGCTGTGATTTTGGAAGTCAGGAGCAGCATGCTAGAAGGCAAGAATAGAGCTGGGAATACTGCTGAGATGGGTAGGGATAGACACATAACCAGGTCTTGGAGCAGATGGGATGAAAGACTTTTTTTCTTGTGCCAAAGGGGGCTGCGTGGTGTTTTGTAAAGGTCAGCAATATATTGAGTTGCCAGGCTGAGAGCAAGTCTGAAAGAGGACTTGCCCTGGAAGGACAAAGTGGACACTAGGGAAACTTATTCACAAAACTTTTCATTTCTGTTACCTCAGTTTAATTTTTCTCTATGAAATAAATACACTTATTCCAATTTGTTCTAGTAAAAATGATTTTCTAGAGTTTACAAAACCATTTTTGTTGGTTTCAGATTTGCTTACATCTTTCCTTAATAAGACACCTGTCTCAAAGCTCGTCTTACTTGAGGTTCTGTCAGACAGTCTGCAAGTCAAAATACTTGAATACAAATGAGGCATCCAGAAACCACTGTTCTCTTGAAAATATTAACAGATCTTTCGTATCTTTCGTATCTCGTATCCTTGTATCTTTCATTTTTGCGTCCTTCGGCTTCTTGGTGCATGAGTGATTGTTTGTATGACTGGTGGTTTTAGTAAAAATTAATTTCCAAGACTTACCTATTTGTTATTAACAAATTGAATATTAGAGAATGATGAGAAAAGGCTTTTGGAAAATTTAAGTTCAGAACTTTGACCAGTGATAGAAAATATGAGTAAAATATCTAAGTTGTTTTTCAAATCCAAATGGTCAGGTTTTGAAATAATGAGAAATCAGAGGGAAGAAAAATTCTGTATTTTTAGATCCGTAAGCTATATGCATGCAGAATTAGTGTTTTACTAGGCTTTTAATCATGTTGTAGGAAAACAAAACTCTCTTCCTAAACCCTAAATGAAGTTTGAAACAGTTCGCTGTATGATTAAAAAAAAGATACTGTGGTTCAGCGTTCATGATGAGGTCCATTTATTGTTATTCTATTTTTATTCAAAGAAAAGCAGTAGCGCTGTGTTTCAGGCAGTTTTAACCAGGCCCTTAGGACAGGCACTATTAAAGCAGAGGAAAATTTCATATTGCTTGATCCTGAAAGCTGAACTCATGAGCTCCTTTAGCATCAGCCCTTTAACGCTGTTCTCCCCCCCCCCCCCCAAAGGTAAAATACACTGCTGTGAAGGACAGTTACATAACCAGTGTTCCTCTAAAGTCTAGTTTGTATTCCACTGTGATGGAATCATCAACATGCAGTGTATTTGATTGAATTTTATTGCTCAATTAAAAAATAAAATTCTCTTAATTTTACTTTTTTTTTCTCTCCAGATTTTCAAGATCATTTTGTCATTGCGTTGCTGCAGCCAATGCAGATCCAAATGCTGTGGCTACAAAGGCTTGTTGCTTTCTTGTGCTGGATCCTGTGAATCCAAGAGCTACTTGGCAGTTTCCAAGGCAACCACCTGTGGAATAATTAAAAAAGATGAAGCATCAATATGTCAGATACAGGGAATTCTTGCCTGGAGAGAGCACTTCATTTTCGTCTGTCTTGAAGAACTGAAAGCATTTCTGCCAGCAAAGTTAAGGTAGTATAACTAAAGAGTAATGGTTTATTTTCTGGAGATACAGAAAATTTGAGTAAGAGCAACAGTTCTAGTATTATGATACCCTATTCGCTTAGGAAGTTTTTTTTTTTTTTGGTAAAAAGTTAGCAGACATTTCATGTTGAACAAGTGCTTTAGACTTCATGTAGAAGGTTATTGTGTAAGTTACTTGTTTTGATTTTCCTTCATAGAAAATGATCTTTCTTTATGTTGTCAAGTTCTTAAAAAAGAACATCATAGTTTTAGTTCCCTTTTTCCAAACAAAAAAAGCATAAGGTTGGTGTATTTAAGTAGAAAATCCAGCAGAACGATGATGGAAAAGCAGTGTGTGTGAACAGTATGCCACATGAGCAAAACATTTGCATGAACTGTTCTGCACTTTTTGCTGTCTGTCTTCACAGGTGACTTTAAACTGGTAGAGACTAAAATGGAGCATGTGTTAGTGGGAATTTAAGTATAGGAAATGGAGCCTTCATGCCAAGTACACTGAGATTTCTTTGGCATTCAGTGGAGTGATGGATATAAAAGGAATGTAGTAGTGAGCTTACTGCAAATGACAGAATCGAGATCTTATTTTACCCTATAGCTTCTTAATGATTGGTGTGCAGTGATTAAGTTCATGTTGAAATTGAACTGATGTTCAGTTTTAGACTTTCTGGTGAAGCAGTAAACCACTGTTAAGACTTCATTTGCAGATTCAGAGCTGAAATTGCGTAGTGGAGGGGAATAAAAAGCAATTGGAAGAATGCTGTTATGATAGCAAAGAGAAATTTGGTTCTGAAAGTATAAAACAGACTACTACATAAGCTTATGGAAAGCTCTTACGATCTAGTTGACTTGAAAAGCTCCTCTTGAAGTATAATATGTTACTGGATGTATCTGCTTATTATCTCTTCCTTCTCTGCCAGTCATTCAAATATATTTGAATAGGAAAATATTATTCATTTCTGACAGAGAAGTTAAATGGGGAAAGCCACGTTCACGTTCTTCTCATAATCCAAGTAACTATTCAGTTAAGTCTGGTTACCTAGCCTGATGCTTTTGTGTAGTTTATTTTAGGTCTGATGCTTTTGTGTAGTTTATTTTAAGTTTAAAAAAAAAAAGTTCTGAATCTTGAAGTAGAAATATTTGGGATGCCATCTGGGCTTTACATAATAAATTTTTACTGCCAAAATGTTTGTGGGATTCTACTGGGATGTGGATGGGATTTCACATTCCATCCCTTTCACAGCACAAGAAAATCACCGTTTTTAGATACGGTGAGTCTAAAGAGAAGTATGAATTGCTTGATGGCAGCTTTGTGATTTGAGGGAATACAAATAGAAGCCCAATCTATCCAGAAACCACTGTTACCTTTTAGAGCAGCTACAGAATGTCGGGTGCTAATATTTGTGGGCACCAGCTGAGCAAAACTGCAATTTCAAACCCTAATACTTGATTTCCAATTTTAGGTACACTGTCACTATATCTTAATTGTTAAACTTGTATTTTTTGAAGCAAGTAGTAGTTCCTCAGGCTGTTTAGTTTCTTTCAGCGTAGAGTTGAAGATAAGTTTTAAGGAAAAAGTACTATTTTCACATAGTGAAAGGAATATTATTGCCAGCAGAGTATCTGCACCAAGCATGAAGATGCTAATAAATCAGACATCCAGTGGAAGTACAGTAGAGGTCGGGGAGGCGGGGAGAGTGTGTGTGTGTGCGTGTGTGTGTGTGCATGCAATTCTTTTGCTTTGCAAGAAACATAAGTAACTCTCACAGATTAAGGAGATAGTTTTGTAAGAGCGTATGTTTATAAGACTAATAGCTAGATAGCAATCATGTTAGGTAGTTCAGGATTTCCGAGAATACACAGAAGAATTATTTCACACTGAACACTTGTTGGAAATGTATTGAAAATACACAAGTACCTCTCTTTTTTGTTTCCCTTCAAATGCTGTGGGTGAGATTCTTCTCAGGATACTTCAGTCATTTATAACTTAGACTTCCAAGCACTGCTGAAGCTGGTGGTGAAAAACAGATAGGCCCCCCGAGATGCTTTGGCAAACCACAGGATCACCAAATCACAGAATGGTTGAGGTTGGAAGGCACCTCTGGAGATCATCTAGCCCAACCCCCCTGCTCAAGCAGGGTCACCTAGAGCCCGTTGCACAGGATTGTGTCCAGGCGGGTTTTGAGTATCTCCAAGGAAGGAGACTCCACAACTTCTCTGGGCAGCCTGCTCCAGTGCTCTGTCACCCTCTCAGTAAAGAAGCTTTTCCTCGTGTTCAGATGGAACTTCCTGTGTTTCAGTTTGTGCCTGTTGCCTCTTGTCGTGTCAGTGGGCACCACTGAAAATAGTCTGGCCCCATCCTCTTGACACCCTCCCTTCAGATACTTATACATACTCATAAGATCCCCTTTCAGCCTTCTCTTCTCCAGGCTCAACAGGTCCAGCTCTCTCAGCCTTTCCTCATATGCTCCAGTCCTGTAATTATCTTCGTAGCCCTCCGCTAGACTCGTTCCAGTAGCTCCATGTCTCTCTTGTATTGGGGAGCCCAGAACTGGACACAGCCCTCCAGATGTGGCCTCACCAGGGCTGAGTAGAGGGGGAGGATCATCTCCCTCAGCCTGCTGGCAATGCTCTGCCTAATGCACCCCGGGATACCATTGGTCACCTTTGCCATAAGGGCCCATTGCTGGCTCATCGTCCATTGTTGTCCACCAGGACTCCCAGGTCCTTCTCTGCAGAGCTGCTTTCTAGCAGGTCAACCCCCACCCTGTACTGGTGCATGGGGTTATTCCTCCCTAGGTGCAGGACCCTGCACTTCCCTTTGTTGAACTTCATGAGGTTCCTCTCTGCCCATCTCTCCAGCCTGTCTAGGTCACTCTGAATGGCAGCACAGCCCTCTGGTGCATCAGCCACTCCTCCCAGTTTTGTATCATCAGCAAACTCGCTGAGGGTGCACTCTGTCCCTTCATCCAGGTCATTGATGAAGAAAGTGAACAATACTGAACGCAGTACTGACCCTCGGGGGACACCGCTAACTACAGGCCTCCAACTAGACTCTGCGCTGCTGATCACAACCCTCTGAGCTCTGCCTTTCAGCCAGTTCTTAATCCACCTCACTGTCCACTCATCTAACCCATGCTTCTTGAGCTTAACTATGAGGGTGTTGTGGGAGACGGTGTCAAAAGCCTTGCTGAAGTCAAGGTAGGCAACATCCACTGCTCTCTGCTCATCTACCTAGCCAGTCATTCCATTGTAGAAAGCTAGAGATTGGTGAAGCATGATCTCTCCTTGGTGAATCTTTGCTGACTACTCCGGATCACCTTCTTTTCCACCACATGCTTAGAGATGACATCTACGATAAGCTGCTCCATCACCTTTCCAGGGACAGAGGTGAGGCTGACTGGCTTGTAGTTCCCTGGGTCCTCCTCGTTGCCCTTTTTGAAGACTGGAGTGGCATTGGCTTTTTTCCAGTCCTCAGGCACCTCTCCTTTTTTCCATGACCTTTCGAAGATGATGGGAGAGCGGCCTAGCAATAACATATGCCAATTCTCTCAGCACTCATGGGTGCATCCCATCGGGGCCCGTGGATTTGTGGGTGTCAGATTTGCCTAAATGATCTCTAACCCAATCCTCCTCGACCAAGGGAAAGTCTTCCTTTCTCCAGACTTTCTCTCTTGTCTCCAGGGTCTGAGATTCCTGAGGGCTGGCCTTCACAGTAAAGACTGAAGCAAAGAAGGCATTCAGTACTTCTGCCTTCTCTGTATCCTTTGTCACCAGGGCACCCACCGCATTCAGCAGCAGGCCCACATTTCCTTAGTCTTCCTTTTGCTACTGATGTATTTGAAAAAGCTGCCCTTGCTGTCCTTGACATCCCTTGCCAGATTTAATTCCAAATGGGCCTTAGCCTTCATCGTTGCATCCCTGCATACTCTGACAGCGTTTCTGTATTCCTCCCAAGCGGCCTGTCCCTTTTTCCACATTCTGTATACTTCCTTCTGCTGTTTAGTTTTGCCAGGAGCTCCTTGCTCATCCATGCAGGTCTCCTGCCCCCTTTGCTTGACTTCTTACTCATAGGGATGAGCCGATCTTGAGCTTGGAGGAAGTGATGCTTGAATATTAACCAGGTCTCTTGGACCCCCCCTTCCTTCTAGGGCCCTAACCCATGGGATTCCTTCAGGTAGGTCCCTGAAGAGGCCAAAGTTTGCTCTCCTGAAGTCCAGGGTTGCGATCCTGCTTATTGCCCTGCTTCCTCCTTGCAGGATCCTGAACTCCACCATCTCACTGTCACTTAACAGATACCCTTAGCCTATCGTTTAATCCTTACCCATAAGCTCTCGACTCGCTCTTCCTCCACCCCTGGGCAGAGCTCAATACATTCCAGTTGCATGAATAGCTTTCTGAAGGTGCCTATTCCAGATGCCTTAGAAAGGGATAACTTATCTTTAAAAGGTGTCTCTCTTCCATTGATGATTCAGCCTGGACCACAAATGCACACTAGACATCCAACATTTCAGGAACTTTGGGCATGTATTTTGATGTATTAATTGCTGAAACCCACATACACCAAATTTTTTTATTTATTTATTTTTTCCTCTAGTCTTGGGTTTCCTGTGCTAAATGGCGTTGAGTTTGATTACTGGTATAACCCAGTTATTCCTCCTCCTTCTGCCAGCTCAAGCGTTTGACCCTGGCAAATTTTCCAGACTTAATACGCAAGCCTGTGGTTCAGTATCAAAAATATTAGAGAACCACATGGAGTTTGTTAACATAGTTTCTAACAGAAATAAAAATATGCATGCTAAATTTAGGCAGCTGGGCTGTGCGAAAGAAAATACAGAGGCTAGGCTGAATTTATTTGTAATTGTTGTGTATATAGCTTATGTTTTACTATATCTTTATCCCTGAGATGCTTTACAGGACTGAAGATGGGGTGTAAACTTAGGAACAGTGACTTGTTCAGTATTTTTAATTTTCTTTAGTGGTTCAGTACATGGCAACATGGAAAATATTTTTGCCACCTTGGATATTAAGAATTAATGCTATATGCTCCCATGAAAAGTTAGCAAAACTTTCTTTGCACTCCTCTTTCTGTAACAGAAGATATATGTTATGCTTCATGTTAGGGTAACTTGATGATCTTCTTTCGAAGAAGAAAAGGCATTAGTGATATGGTAATGCTCTTAAAGGTTATTTTGATACAATGATCCTACTTTTCTTCTATTTCTGTACTACCAGAACAGCTCTTATCAAAGGAGTCCATTAGTGTGGTTATCTAGAAGTGTCATTAAAATATCCATTAATTTTGTTATGTAAATAGGACTATTTCCTAGAAGAGCTACCAATTTTCTCTTGTGTCTTGGAAATTTGGGTAATTTTTCAGGATGGAATTTTGCAAAGGGAGGAGCTCTTTCATACAAGAGGAGTTTAGAGTAGAAATGTAGAGGTTGCAGGGAAAAGACCTTAACAGCAAGTCATTCTCCAGCTCTTGGAAGAGGGAACTCAAATAAGGAATTGACTCTTAAACCGTAGGCTTTGTCTCGGAGAGCTAATCCCTATATCTCTGGGGGTTTTAGAGTGTATCAGGCTGGTTGGGCACATTAAGCATCTCGGGAAGATGATGTAGAAAAGATTGTCATCTTCCCAGAGTACAAGAATAATATTGGGAAGTACCAGTGATGTGGACACTATGTAAACTTATTCATCCTAAGGTTTTTAAGACTGTGTCTTTGCTCTGTGGGTACTCAGAGATCGGAAGAGAGTTAAGTCAGCTGCCTAAAAGTGGTGGAGAGGCTTGTTCAGGTCCGTCAATGGAGGACACTGTTTTTTGCCTGCTATTACCATCATCAAAATCTGAAACTCCAGTAAATGCACTGTGATCCACTGTCTTGTGCATAGCCTTTTGAATAACTAGCCACTGCTCGAAGAGCAGTTACGACGACAGCAATCACAACACAGTTTCAGAGTGAAGATACTGTACTTGCATGGATGAAGGGTTTATGAGGATCAAGTCAACATTGCAATTCTAAGGGTTTTGTAAATAGAGCTAACTATGACATAATAAACCTTATGTTTAATCATGAGATTCTCTTCTTCCTGCCAACCACTACTACTGTGCATTTTGCATATGCTTTTTCAGTGTAATTCAGAGGACTTTTTCTGAAAAATGATGCAAAAAGTCCAGAATAAACTAGATAGGTCAGTGTGCTTTGTCATTGTTCTAGGACCAGCTAAGCACTCTTCAGAATCAATGAGATAAGTAACAGAATTATGTTTCTTAACAGTAGAGTGGTTCATGTTCACATGCATTTCCAGTTCTCCCTTTGTGATTTAAATTCCTCACGTTAAGTTGTGTATTTCCACCTCTCTTCTCCCCCTGCGATAAAAAGGAAATGAGACTTAACCCTTACAGTCACAGGCTCGTATTTGGTTTAGAAGTGGAATGTGGATTTAAATTGCTATCCACAGTGAACGTTTGTGTATTTGTAACAGACTAGGAAGAAGTATTAATGCTCGACAATTCTTAGGGACGTTATACCTGTACTAGGCAAAATGTCTCTGGGAAAGCTAATGAATGCAAGACTAGAAGAACAGCTGTTCTCATATAACTCATCTAGCAACAGTGTTTGGTCTCCAGCAATGGCCAAAGGTGGATAACTGAGGACTACAGGAGTATAGAAGCAGAATGAGAGTGTGTGTGTGTGTGTGTGTGTGTGTGTACACATATATATACACATACACACACACTCCTCCGTCCTGCATATATATGTGTATGTATATACATCTGTGTATCATGCATATGTTGCTTCTACATACTCTCCCAATTTGCAGACACTAGTGGCTTAGGGATTTACTGAGCTGGATGTATTTTCTCTGTATTTTATAATGCTTACTGGATTTCTCTTCTAAATTTGTTACATCTTCTCTTGAACCCATGAAAAATTTTAAGAAGTGTACCTCCCTGTGGGAGAGTTCCAGAATTTAACTAACATGTTGAATAAAGAACCGTATTATTTTGTTAAGTTTTGAACCTGTCAACTTACAGCTCCATTTGATGTCTACTTGTACCGGAAGAGATGTAAATAGTTAATTCCTATCCACTCTCTCCATGACACATGATTTTCTAGACCTCAGCCTGCTTCTGAGTGTTAGGAGTCAGTGCAGAGCCTTTTGATCTGTGTATGAAATTAGGACCACCTTTTCCCCAGCTACACTATTTTCTACTTAACTGTACTGAATTTCGTTGAGATATCTAATTGTCCATCCAGTGACCTGCATGCACTCCTTTTTCAGTTCTTCCTAGTAAGTCACTGTCTTTGCTACAGAGAATAACTTATCATCAGCAGATGTTGTCATCTCACAGTTCAGCCCTTTTTATATCATTTATGCATTAACTGAACAGTGCAAATCCCAGCACAAATCCCTGTGGAAGCAAAGACTGAAATTGCACCAAGTCCTACCAAAAGCAAAAATGGGTATGCTGACTTCAGCACAGGACAATTTATTTTGCAAGAATTTCACTGTGGTGTTTTAGTATACTTGTCTGTATGGAACCATTGTAAAACTTTCTGTAGCAATGGCTGCTTTCATTTGTAAGCTATGATTTATTGCCATTCTTATCAGCTGAGTATTTATAATTTCACCTTTGAAAAAAAAATAGAGTGGGGGAGGGATTCACCTTTTTCGATGACTGAGAATGATTGCCTTAGTGTTTAAAAGTACCAAACCAACTTTGTTTAGCACATAGCATTTTTCAGAAAAGGAATTTTCTGACTTTTTTTTATACTCAAAAACAATTTATTTCTTTCAGTTTACTTTATATTCTTTGGAATCTACCTGCTTTTTACTGTCTACATTACCAATATATATGAACATGCTAATTGTGGGAAATCCAGTATATAGTGTATATATATAGATAGTTTTAAAGATGAATTTAAGTACAGGAAATGACACTAGCAACAGAACTGTTACTTGTTCTTGTTTGCTCAGCTAAATTAGAAAACATCTAATTCAGTGAGTAAGAAAGTAAAAATGTCCATAGTGGGTCAGATCGAAAGAACCTGTAGTGTAAAATTTCTCTGATGTTAGCCTGTAGCTGAAGCTTGGAAAATGTGTGCAGGAAAAGGGAAAACATAGCCATGCTTCCTCTGGTATAGTCAACATCCTTCCAGCAACCTGCAATTGAGGGAATCCTGAGCCATAGGCTGTATCCCATCTTTAATAACCCTGTATCACATGCTTCATAACCCTGCTGGATTCCACTTCCATAAATTTGCCTAATTGCTATGTAAATATATTTTGTCTTCCCTGATAGCCTACAGCTGTGAATTGTATAGGTTAAGTATTCCCCCTGTGAAAAACACGTCCTTTTGTTTGTTTTAAAGTTCTTGCACCACACCTCTTTCTTCTGATACAGTACTTGTCTATTACTGCTCTTACTGCCCCATCCCATTTCCCTTCAGCTATTTCTTTTGCAGGCTGAAGAATCTGACTCAGTTTCATCTCTCCTCAAAAGAAAACTGTTCTGTAACTCTAGTCATTACTGTTCTGTATACTGTTGTGTTATCTCCTTTCTGAGACGGGGGGACCAAAACAGTATGCAGTGTTCAGGATATGAATGTGCCACAGATTAATAGTGTCATACTGCTGCTTCCTGTTTTGGTCTCTGTTCTGTTCCTAATTACTCCTAAAATTCTGTTTGCATTTTCACTGCTACTGTTATCAACCCCTGTGAAAATTGTATTTTCATACTACTCTGCACAGCGCCTCCAAGGCCTTTCCTAATCAGGAACAACTAATTTAGAACCCATCATTTTCTAAGTGTAATTAGGGTTATTTTTTTCCCAGATGCATGACTTTGCATTTATCTACTTGAATTTCATCTTCCGCTTTCTCTCACAGTCACACTGTATAATAACTAGTTGGGGGGGGAAAAAGAACTAAGAATAACTTCTGTGACTTCTTATCTTTAACAGACTTGTTATCTCGCATTGAATCCTTTTTCAGCATTGTTCATGGTTATGTTAGGCAGCAGCGGTCTACGTACAAGTCTGTTTGGGAGTCCACTGGTTATCTTTTTTCATTGTGGAAACTGATTTTAAGTTCTTATCCTATTAACTAACACTTAGCTAATGTGAAGACCGTCATCCCTACTGCACTGCAGCTGAGTTTTCTTTAAGAGCTTCAGTGAAGTTAGTTTTGGGGAACTCCCGATAGCTGGTTAATCAGGCCTCCTTCAGAGAACTCAGATGGATGTGTAAGGTGCAACTGACTCCCCTTCAGCTGTTGATTAGCTGGAATTTTTCGTGGTTCGGTTTCCTTAGAATTCTGCCTGATTACATAAGCTCCTGGCTGTTTTTTTACTGTATGTTTTGTCAGTTAAAAGCTCTCTACTGACAGGGCAGTGTGAGACAGTCTTGCTTGCCCATTGTGAAGAAAGACTCCAGGGTGGAACGTCGCTGAACTATTATGTAGTGAACAGTGAATTCATTCGGGTTTGCACTTGGCAAAGAAGTAATTCTCTTCCTTCCTCCTCCTCCCCAGCTTTGTCTCATTTTTATCACCTATTGGCCCAACAGACTTTCTGACAAGCCTCATCCTTTCTGATGTATATGATTAAAATTTTCTTCCAGCATATTAGTTCTCAGAATCTTTCTTTAGCTTAAAAAATAACGGCTTTGCATTTAATTTGTTAGAGTTTTTATTTTTTCCTGGCATCCTATTATGCCTTCAGTTTTTGAAGGGCATGCTTTTGCTTCTAATACACTCCTTTGTTTTGCTGCTTAACTGTACACCTTTAAAATTTATTTTCTTGGTGGCTTTTTTTTTTTTTTAAGATGTGTTTACCCCGTTCTTACAATACGGGATCTTTAACAAGCTGTCAACCCCCAAAAGCAATTCAGCTTTGTAATTTTGAGAAACTTTCTCCTCTTCCCCCTACCCCTCTTTTTTTAATTTTACAACTAAAATAGAAAATTTAATGTTTAGACTATTGAACTGGGATATATTGCAATCACTAATGCACAGTTGCTCTTTGGCAGTAACATTTTGAGCAAGATTCTGATCTTTTTCAGAGCTCGAGCAAGTCTTACTTCTGTTGTGGGTTTTCAGAGCCGTTTGAAGAAGTGATCATTAATGGTATCTAAAGAAGAAGTGTTTGCATTACAATAAACATACTGGTAGTTTATCTCTGTCTTTCTGAATTCCTACAATTTAGCCACCTTAATATCAAGAGATGGTGTTTGATAACTGTCAGCTGCCTTCATGGGACCATGATTATGTCACCTTCCTCTTTAGGCTAGTAATTGCATTATATATGGGGTAGGGAGCTGGGAAGTTTTTCTCCTGCTGGACTTGTTTTTGTGTCTTTTCTTACTGGATTTCTGTTGGAGAGAAGAGGGGAATCTGAGGGTTTTTTCTATGTATTTTTTTTTTTTAATTGAAAATCTTGGGCTCTCCTCTTCCCGTAAGTAAATTCCTATTGTATATGTATTCTCTACTATGTTTGTGGATCACCATTTCAAGCTTTTTCATTTCTAGGCTTGTACATGGATAAGCTTCCACTATATTCCTGGGAGGTCTGGGGCTCAACTCATTTGCCTTAACAAAGGCAATTGATGTTTTTTCATGTACCTTGAGATACTCGGGTCAGTCATGCAGGTCTGTCTGGTGTGACATAGTACCTATTGGAAAGCTTTCCATATGGATTGTGGTTTTGGTCCTGTTATGATATGCTACAGTAGCAAAAATTGCACTAGACATGTTCAGCATCTGAATCCTGCCCACAGTCAGTGAAGCTTAGAGAGCAGTTGGGCTCACCGTACGGTGATCATCTACGTGTGCTTGGTGAATTGTTTCCTGGACTCCACTGGATTGAGGTGGTTCTCCAGTGACAGTAGTGGGAGTTTAGACATTTTCTTTAAAGTTGTGGACAGACAAGTATTGCCAGGGTGCACTTCTTTTCACTACAGTTAGACAGGCATGATAGGATGGAGTTGTTCTTTGGAAGTGCCTATCTGTGGAAAGAGTCTAGATGAATGAAAAAACCCTAAGTTTTTGGCAGATTAAATTAGATGAGATGAATCTGTCCTTAAAGGTCACATTTAATTTGTCTATTACCACTTTTTTAACTGTTCCATATAGTCAATGGCAATATAGCAGTTGAGTTGTTTTTGAGTTTTTAAGATGAGTTTATGTCAGTCTGGACTTATTCATATGCTACTACAAAAATACCTTTTGAGTCTATCTTTTAGCATATTAGATGTTAGTGATTGTTCATCCAACTGACTGATCTGACTGGCTGGAAATTTCGTGGTGCTTTACCTTAAACATTATGAGAAGGCTCACTGAAGCTCAGGTTTGTGTGGGTGAATGGACAATACTGAGTAAGTGTGCCAGTGCAGGCTTGTAAGCAGTCCTTGGGCTGAGGTTCATGAACTTTTTCTGTTCCTTTTTGTTCTTTTTGTAGCTTCCTTGGTTTTGTGCTTCATGAGAATGCAGATGGGTCTAAACTATGTGGATTATATGTTATGCTGTTTTATTTCATCTGAATGGTAACTGATTGGTTACTGATCTCAGTTTCGCGCAGATTTAAATTGCTTTTCTGCCCACCAAACAATGATAGGGCTAGGCGTTAAAAGCAGTGTTCTCTTCAATATTGACAACCGCATATCTCTTCCAAAGTTACTTTGGGGAAAGTTAATATTATTTGGAGAACTGAATGATGCTGATAACCACAGTATTATTTTTTTCCCATCAGATGTGCGTAGATTGCATACAAATGCTCAGGAATGATAGGAGGACAGAGGTGATGAGGGGTGTTTTCACTTAATGCCACCAAGAATTAAGAAAAATTAACATAAAATTTTTGTGATCTCTATGAATAGTCATATGAAGAGTCGTCTGTTCCACAGATGAGAGCCGTACAGAATACCTGGGTTTGATTAATTGTTTTGACAAGAGGGTTCAGACAGGGTTTGCAGGGGAATGTTTCAGTTTCTTTGGGATTTATTAACTTACGGTTCAGCTTTGGAGTACTTCTCATAGTGATTCCCAAGGAAATGGATCTATAGTCCTTATTAAGGCAAAATTCTCACTGAAATCAATGGTAAGGATTTTCTGTTGTTACTGGAGCCTGCAAAACAATAGAAGTTAACTTCACACTAGGTATGAGCCAGTACTACTCAGCAATCAATGAATAATCAGGTTTCTGTTTATTCAGAAAGTTCGTTTCCTTCAAGTTGTCAAATTTCACCTTCTGTAGAGTCCCAAGGTTGTTTCAGGGAGGATGTTTCTAGTATTTTCTTAGTCTCTTATGCAGGATTTCAAACTGAGGTGCTGTTTTCAGTGACACCAGGTATGTCTTGTTTACAGTAATTCCTTTTCAGATTTCTAATGCAAACATAATCTCTGCAGACCTCAGAGCTCTGGTTCCTCTTGAGTTGGGGATTTCATCTGATTTAACTTTCATCATGAAAGGTAGTATCCATCTAATCAAACTGGAGATGTTTACAAGATAGATGTCTACATCTGAGCTAATTTTTCTTCTATAGAGGAGGTGCAGGCCTGTCTATGGTGCAGGGAATGTAACGTCTTTTACATACAGAGTGAGCTGATTTGGACCTAGTAAATATACTTCTTTGCAGATTTGATGAAGAAAAGAAAATCTGTACAACAAGCTTCAGTGCAGACATCTGCACTGTAGGCATCCTGTTATGGACACATGAATTCATCTTAAATGTCCAGTCATGTAGGCCTCCCCTGTATTGAAGCATTTAGTCTGGACTAGTCATCTAGTGGGCAATGGCCTATGTGGGGTGATACTGGCACCTCCAGATAGCGATTCAACCCTGTATCTCATATATTTGTCTTAAATGGGATGAATCACGTGCAGGAGACAGATTGTCTTTTTTCCATTGATATGAGGAAAGGCCTTCATGATTAATCTCATCTGAATGTCTGATTTTTCAAAGAGCTGAAATTGAAAGATGAGGTTCATCCAGAGTGTCTCAACTGCGGGAATAATTTCAGACTGCGAGTTGCAAGACTTGCTCTTCTTTCTGTGATAATTGTTTTAAAACAAGCACTCATAGCTGCTGTTCCTTGGTGTTCTGCCGTGAAAAAGCAATCTAAAGATAATAGCTGAAAGGAAATTTTTTGTTTGATTTAGAGTGGTATCTGTATTGGTAAAAAGATTAGCACCTTAAAGACTCACATATAGCGTATTTGAAAAAAACCTTGCCTTTGTATATAAACAGTTTTTTAGAAGGATACTGCTTCTCTCCTTTGAAGCTCTTTCAGCCTACAAAAATACATGCTGCCATGTGTTAGTATAACACCAGTCCCACAAATTGTATTAAAATATAAATTAACAGAATTACAGTTTGAGGTTCTAATTCTGTAGAAGGATGCATTCTGAAGCTCTTACTCACTCTGCAAAAGCCTGTTGAAGTTAGCTTTATCGCATGCCTACGCAAGACATTTTGGAGGCTTTGGGTCTAAGATAGGGAGGAAGAGGCAGAGAAGGAGAGAGGAGAAATTGTTTTGCAATTCAGTGTCTGGCAAAGTATTGGAGGAGGGGTCACTGGAACTGCTGTTGAAGAAAACACATCACTGGGGTTTAAAAACTGTTTGTGCTCTCCAGTTCATTGTGTTGTCTTGGGCTGTATGATAGAATCAGCTTTTCTTTTGGTCATTTACCATTTTTGTTGATCGCTGTTAGGTTGTTGGTGCTGTATGTAGAAACACAAGCTATGTCTATAGTAGTAAACTAAACAAGATTTAGTGGGTTTTGATCAGTGTCCTGTTAATTTTTAGCATGCTTACTGGCACCCACAATGTGGGTGCAGGTTGTGCAGTGCCACTTGCTCCTAGTGCCAGAAAAGGGGCCCTCTCCAATATTTACTGATATAGGTCTCTTGCTGTCCAGTGTTTTATCTATAGCAAAAAGAGGGGTAAGGCAAACTTCTGTAAGCTGCCTAAGAAATTTGGATGTCAAATATAACAGCCAGTTTATCAGGATAGCTTTCAGAATTGTAGCCAAGACTCGCATTCTAGTGTTTTACTCATGGTAACATTATTTAAGACATGAATATTTAATTGTTATGCAGGATTTGGACTTTTTAATGTATATGTTAATCTTTTAAAATCTACTTGTATATTTGAACACAATTTGTTGACCATATAAATATGTTGTTTAATTGTGAGCATATAGCTAAGATGTGTAGTTTTTATTTTTATTTTTTACTTAACATTTGTCCGTAGCAAATGTCTAAGTCACCCAGCTACATCTCTCCAGGAAGCCGTTTTGGGCCAGAATCGTAAAGAACTCGAAGCAGTAAATTGACAGAGAGTGCCATATATTGCCATCATGCATAGGGAAGTACTCCTGCTGAGTTTATTCTGTATGCTGATCTGATAGTGATCGATGCAGTGAGTTCATAGGGAAATGTTTTAGTTGAATTCATGTTTTTTTTATTGAAAGCCATACATATTTTAGTGATAGCATTAAGTATTTGTAATCTTGAAGAAGTTGGAAAACAGTTATGTAAAAAAAATATTTTTTCATTTTCTTAATAAACCTGACAGGAATGCTTTGAAACTGTCAACAACATTCCTGAACAAGTATTCAGGCATCATTAGGCCACTAGTATTTTGAGAATTAGGAGTAATGAGACATTATATATAACATTTTGAGTTATTTTTATATGCCTTCTGATGTTTTTGTGTATGTCAGACACATTTTCAGTCACTTCTGTGCTACCTAGGAGATTAGAAAATTTTTTCATTACTGGCATCTGAGATTCTTACATAATCTTACAAGTCTGAGAACCAGAATTTTCAGGAAAAAATGCTGAACAGATCAAGCTTTCTCATAAAGTCACAAGATTTAGAAACACTGCACTAGATACTCCTGTGATAATTTCATCAGAAGTATCAGCAATCTGGGCTCCTGGAATGCCTTTATTTCACTCGGAATTAGGATCGCGTCCTAAAAGACTTAAATTCCTATCTCATGGAGTAAATGGGATGCTTTCCATTATTACATAAAAACAGGAGGTTTTTAGCTTTGTGGAATATTAAAATGAAATAAAATTGAATTGGAAGCAGAAGGTAAAGAGTCTATCTCCTGGCGTCACGTGCAAAGCCAGTAAAGGTTTAAAACGTTAGACACTCACAGTTCATTCTTAAGGATGTGACTTGCTTAGTGTAGCGTGCTCAGCCCACGCTGCAGGCCTGTAGGAAGGCATTTGCCCTGATCTCTTACTGCTGTCAAGAGAATTTTTGTCTTCCCCAAGCCAAGGTCTATAGTTAGAACAGGAGTAGCCAGGAAGGGAGTTACCCTGTTTTTTATCTCAAGTGAAGCACAGTGTGGCCCATCTTACCCAATCTGCAAAAGTCTTAATATTCAGTAGTGAATGGTTTATAGATTGCCTTTTTCCACTATGAAATTAAAACGATTACTAGTTATTGTTGCCTGCCTGCAAGTTTCACTTCCAGAAATGGAAATGTAAATTTTAGGATTTTCAAGATGGCTAGAAATTGCCCTATTTTGGTACCTTCATCAAAATACAGATAGACCACAGATTCAGGATGCCTCATGAATTAAAAATCAGTCAGTTATTCTCTATTTTGTTTATTTTTGCAACTTTTTTTGTTGAACTACAGAATTAGAAGCAGGTAAAGTAGTTTATGGTACCTAGTCGAGGGCTGTGTAAACTCGCTTGCTGCATGCAGTTTGGAAGAAATTGCAGTTTCAGAGGGATATTATTTAAGATGCCTATAGCAAGTGCAGTAGAGTGATAAATTGAATAAAACAATGGAGTGATCTGCACTCCTGAACTGAGGAGTGCAGAAGGGAGAATTGCACATGTCCCTGTTCTGTAGAACAGGTTTTGAAGATCCAGCATGAAATTAAAAAAAAAAAAAAACAAAAAAAAAAAAACTTAACTTTGAATACTGACAAGACAGGATTTTATGTGTACTTCATCATGGACAGCTTGTGAATTTTCAGTGAATATTATCAGACATCCCATTTAGTGTAGTTTCTAATAGTAAAATATTTCAGTATAGATCAAGGGTAAAATATAAGTCAGTGCTTGCTTTTCCTTTTGATTTATTTGTTTTGTTTCTCATCTTCAGAGTTCAAAATCTTTGTCTTTTTTTGTCAACAAACAATATTCCTTTCATACAGTATTTCTTCTACTGTTATTCATTTCTCAGGACACATTTGTGATGTTCATCTGTGTTTTTTTTGTTTTGTTTTGTTCCTTTTTCCTTTCAGTATTTTCTATGTCAGATGTTACACATGGGTTCTGTGCAAGCTGGCAAAAATAGCCATGTGGGTATAGTACGTTGCTGCATACCTAAAATACAGAATTTTACAAGCACATGGTATGTTTTACTATATTATTGAACTGTGTAAATTATTTACTTCTGTTGCTTCAAACAGTATCTAAACTTTACCCTGGAATTCAGATTCTGGGGTGACAGAATGGTGATAAAGTATTTGGATGATAGGAAGGCTGAAAAGAGGGAGTTCTGTCACGATAGCAATAAACATATGTTTACACTCTTCCTGATAATTATTTTTTGTGCTAAACTTATGTCTTCTTTGCACATAAATTCTCATAATACTCTAATAATACACAGTTTAAGTCATCATCCACTTTTCCCGTAAAGTTCTTATAGTCTCTTCCTTTTCTGTCTTAACTCTAGTGTCCGTCTTAACTCTAGTGTCCATCTTACTTTCTGAAGTCATAAGGAAAAGGCAAAATAGTTGACCTTGTATATTCCATGTTTGTATTTTTGCAGTTAACTTAGCTTAGGGGAAAATCATCTTTAAAGTGCTTCTTTCCAGTCAAAAGGAACAGTTCATCTTAGAGCAGTAAAACACTTGTTTTAGGGTATCATATCTAGGTTTTAATCAAGTTTTAGGTTGATGTCTCTAAGCCAGGCTCTTAATCTGGTCTGATCTCGCATATCTAAAGGCTGGAATTTTACTGCAGAAGTGGGCCTTGGAGTGCCTTTTAAAAAGCTGTCCTGTCTTAACACATCAAGTGGTGGCAAATCTCTTTTTTTCCCATGGTAAGTAGATTATTCTATTGCTAAGAAAAGACATCTTATTTCAAAGTTGAGCTTGTTTGGCTTCCAGCCATTGTACCTTGCTGTGCCTTTCTCTGCAATGATTGAAAAGTTGTCCATTTGTCATATTCACATGTGAAGTACCTTTAAAAGTCAGGTCGCTCGTCTCCTTAATAAATCGGATAGGTTTTGCACCTTTGAGCTAGCGTTGTGAAGCCTGTGTTCCAACCCTGACGACTGTTTTCTGAAGTCTTCCTTTGAACACTTGCCAGTATTTCTGCATCTTTGAAGTGTGGGTGTCAGAACTGGACATGAAATTCTAGCTTAGGATTTTGCTTCGTTTGTTTTAAAAATACTGAAAGATGGTGTCATCTGCCCAGGTCTTAAATCGCCTTTGCATGGCACTGGCAGCGCATCTTGAGTAATTTACTAGAGCCCTTTTGGTGACTTCAGAGCCTTTTTCTGAGTTGTGGCTTTCAAAGGTAGAAAGTGTCCCGGTCACGGAGAAGTAGCCTGTGTTCCTTCTTCAAAAATGGGTTGCTTTGACTGCTAGGGTTAAAATCGTTTGTTGTTTTCAACCAGAACTAGGCTATCTAGCTTTATGATGTCTTCTGTGTTATTTACTGCCCTGCCATTTTTTCTGTCATCTACAAACTTATCGGGAAGTATTTTTATTATTTAGATTGCTTATAAAATTACCAGGGCCTAGTCAGATCTTTTATTTCTTCATAGTGCACATGCAGTAATACGAAAGCCTGCCTTCCACTTGCTTTGCATAAGAAAACAGTTTACCAGCTTTGGAAAAGATGAGGGGCCTTCGGTATCCCAGGTGATTATTCTTACGGATGGAATGAGTCATTTTCGTGTGGACTTAACATGTGGGTGAGTGAATCATCAGGTGTCGAACAGATTAATCTTTCCAATAGGACATAAGATAATATTTTCTCACAGAGACAACTTGTACCTGTTTAAAGAAAATTCTACGGAGCCTGAAATAGAGTGAAGTTGGGCCTTTGAGCTTGTTGCCTTTGGAGACAATCCATAGACTAGCCCAGTGATGCTTTTCACAGTTCTTGATATGTGCATGGGATAGTGATCTTTAAAGTGCTGTTAAGAATAGAAAGTTTGCAAAAATTGACTGATAGTTAAACAAGAAGTTGAGCACAAGTTTGACCGTCTTGTGAGCTCATCTCACAAAATGGTTATGGGTAGATTATGTAAATGTGCACAGTGTGTGATGACTGCCCAGCACCTATCTAGAGCTCATGAAATGATAAAACATGGCTGCGTATGTTTGTCATCTTCTGACAAAGGGCTAGGACTGATGTCCATTTAGGTAGTAAAAGTGGACCAAACTGTGTGGATGGTTTCAATCCCCCTCCCCCTACCCGAGTCCCTCGGCAAGTTGTACCATCCAGAAGTACTTCTAGTTTTAGATCTGACTGAATCTGAAAACCAGAGAGCAAATCCATCTTGCTGGTGTGACTGATTTGGGATAGAAAAAGAAGTGCTCGCTTTGGGCCTGAATGTAGGTAGAGTTGCGGGTTTGCTGAAAACTCGCTACAAGTTTACTTGAAGAGCTGATGATTCTTTCATGGAACTTTTAGGTTTTAGTATTGTAATAATACTGTGAGTTCAGGGAACTTTCCTGGTTTTAGGTTTCATTATTAAGCATTTTTCAATAGATGTCTTTAAAAGGGTTTTGAAGAGATATGAATTATTATAGACAGACCCTTTGATAGACAAAACACTTATCTGAGCGGTATAATTTCTTCCTTAGTTAGGGCTACAGGATGACAATTCGAAAAAACATCCTGTTTAAAATTTCAGGCACCGAGGTGAATTTGAAGGGAGGCGAATTCATTCATTGCAAATGAAGTTGCAAAAGCTCTTAGGATCTGACCATGTATCTGCAAGTAAAAGCATTTTCTTCAACCCTATAGACTTCTGAATATGGGTTTCATAGAGTTGAAGGGTTGAACACCAGAAGTGCAATAATTAATAATAATAATAAAACCACCCCCACGCTTCACACCCACCCCTTCCCAGCTGCCTAGCTCAGTAAATTTCACACCGGTGGTTGCAAGGCCAGAATTGTCACAAATTGGGGTTAGCGCAGAGCCTAGCATTTTCAAAATGTTATAGCAATTTACTGTAACGTACAGGCTGAGCTTTCTCAAAAAGCAAACATGAAAAATGCATGAGGGCATGGAGGTCAAGCTTCCAAACAGCTCATTGCAACAGAAAATGGGATTTTTTGTTTCTCAGACTTCAGCTAAACCATGCATTGCCCCCTTGCACTTACTTTGATTGTTGTCTGTATTATGTACTTCACCCTAAAATCGTACTCAATACCTTTCAGTCTGATCTTCCACGGAAGAAAGTTACAGTACGTTAAAATTGTTCCATGTAAAGTAAGAGGATCAAAAAATGTTGTCTACTAGATAATTTTGACCTTTATTCTGAATGTACTTGGGTGCAGGGCCCGAGCTGGCCATGACCAAATTCATGGCAGTGTCTGCCTGAAGGATAGTGTGTGTATGAAAAGATGAAGCCTTAAAGATGGTGCTCTCGCTTGTGATGTACTTACGTGGGTGCTGTTGCCTTTGATCTACCTTAACTAGGAAGTACAGGTAAGAGCTGCACAGCTGGTCTCTCAGCTTTCCTTGTCCTTGGCAGCATGCAGTTGGTTGTCACCAGTGGGCTTTCGTTTGTGAGAATCGCAGTGATTTACAAAGCTAGACATGGATAACTTATTTGCTTTAAAGATGATAGGAGATAGATTGCTTTCAAATATCCTTATGGACAGGCAATATTTGATTACAGGTTTTACAGTAATTGATGATAAAGATCACAGTCTGATTCCATGCATCTACTGCGTAGCTCCACGCTCCGGCCAGTCTCACTTTTGCTTATATATGCAACTTTCTTTTCCTATGGAATACTTAACAATCGTTAAGAGACTTATTATTATTCTGAACAATAATATTAAGTGGTACTGTACTGAAGAACAAATATGTTAATTGCTGCAAAGGAATATTTATGGAAATATATCAGTTGCAGTCTGCCTGCTTGCTCTCCTGTTCTTAGATGAATGTGATATGTGTGAGTGCATCCTTCAGTATTTTGGCACTGATACGGTAGTTGCCTGTGCTGGAATACCTCAGTATGTCTTAAGATTTAGTAACATTCTCAAGAGACAAGTCGTGGTTCCTCAATAAATGCAAAAATAAGAAATCAAAACCAGTTTACAATCATGATGATTACCATGGTAGTTCTTACAAAAATCTATTTTAATTTTCCCAAAGAAAACTTAGTGGGATGGATTAATGGTTTTTCTCCTTCCCCCTCCTCTTGGTGCAATGTGTGTGCAGATCACGAGATAAGGAAGCTGTTGTATTCTGCACAGCACTTCCACTCAATGCTCTCTTATCTTGCTCTAATTGTGCTCAGTATGACAACTGATACTCTTAAGAACGTATGTTCATTATGTGGTATGAAAAATTACTAAAATTCGGTTTTTAATTTATTTGTCCTCTCCTTTGGAGAGAGTAGCTGATGTTATTTCATGTAATAAACCACCCATGTTATAATCCACAAAGGTGGTTTTTTAAATTTAAGATTTCCTTTGAACTTTTTGTGTCAGGTAGGTTGGATTACCATAGGCTGTATCAATGTGAGTCACTTGTAAGTGCCTGTTAATCCAATAAATCTGAGTGGTTTCCTATGGAAATACTGTTTTCTGATTTCTATTTATACTATGGTCCTGGCCTTGTTGAATCCCCACTGACTTCACTGGAAGGCATCTCTGTGGAAAAAGCTGGTATAATTGCGCACAGTAATAGACATTACAGTGAATCAGTAAAATGAAAAATAGCCTCCAGTCATTAGGAAGTATTTTAAAGTTGTTAGCGTTAACTTCTTTGTTATGTATTTTTCAGCATTCTAGACTGAGTAAAAATAATCTTCAGAGACTTCTTTTTTAGCTTGTATGGAAGGTAGAATAGATTTGTTACGGTTCTGTGCCGTTCCAAAAGCTCTAGAGTTTGTTTCCCTTATGCCGCTTTGTGATGATGAAGTGCCCTTTCATCACTCTGTGCCTTGATTTCTCACCTGTAATGTATTCAGCTCTACTGAAAACTGCTTCAAAAATCATGGATGGAAAGGTAGCTATTTTGAAATCATTACTTCATCCAAGTTTTTGTTGCTATTTTTTTTTTTCTTGTGCGGTAACACATGGTAAGTGGAGGTAGAAGGCAAACACTTTGTTGTTTGGATTTTTTTCTGAAATAAGGAAAAACTAAATCTGGAGAAAGAACTCTTTTTTTTTTTTTTT